>JAYJMH010061425.1:0-35069 GCA_036873815.1 Phacellophora camtschatica | reverse complement strand
TTATTTTAGATTATAGGGTTTTTTATTAATATATTAGAAACTGAAAGAATTGTATTAGGTTAATTTAGGTTTATGATCAACATTGTTGAAGGGCTACCCTCCTTAAATATCTGAAATGAAATGAAATGAAAATGGGACGTTAAAATTAATTTCGCAATGGGACATACGGCAACCAAGGCCTTTCCACTGGTAAAAGTTAATGTAATCCCGCAAAAATAATCGAGGTTAGCAAAGGGATATTCTTCATCAGAAAATATTTCTGGGAATGAGGCTGCATAGATACTTTGCGCACTTGGTATCACGAATGGGCACAACTTATGCGCATGCGATGACGTTTTTGGCTTTTTCTATGCGTCACACGAAGCCATTGTCTCCACAAGTAATGCGTCACTTGCCCTTCTTTCCACAATGAGATTTACGAAACGTGTAATTTTTTGTCATGACTTGATAACTTTGTTGCCATAATAAATCTTCCGTAAATCTTCTGTCAATTTTCTGAAGAAAAGAAGAGATTGACTTAAAAATACTGAATTTTTATTTCATCATTTTTATCTTTATGAATTATTAAAGATAAAAGATAACTATTTTCAATGAAGTCAACCTTTCAGGGTTGACTCGAAGCAGGAAAGCTTTTTAAAAATCTTTCTCGTCAAGGAAGCTTACAAATGTTATTTGACGCAAAACTAGCTAGCGACCAATTTGACGCATGACAAATATGCAAATGGAAACAAATTGTGAAGCAATGACATAGCTCTGAGTTGAATGATGACGACAAACTGTTGACACCTGTAAAGTTTATGTTTTGTGTCAGAAAAGTTTGGCCTCGGGAGTTCAATTACTGCCCGTAAATAAGGTGATGTATGTTGTATGTGCCTAAAAAGTACAGCTTCATTGTGGAAATTTTTTGACCTGAACAATAGAACCTATAGAACTTTGTTCTGCTGTTTATGTTATTCCAATGCAATATGTAACGCTGTCAGTCCAGTGGCATTCAGATCCAAAAGGCTTACCCCTTTCACGCCCCCGGATTTATTTTTCAATTAACAGGCAAATCCTGAAAAAGTTTCAGTTTGCTGGGGGGTAATGCAATCCTACTTATAATCCGAAATCAACGTAAAGTTCGTTCAGCGTTTACTTCCTGACTATTTCATATTTTCATATTGAAATGAATTAAATTAAATTGAATTGAAAAGAAGAGAAGAGAAAGGGTAAACCCTATTTTAACCGGGGCCCCCCAGTGTATCATTTATTGTAGTTTATAAACGAAAAGACTGAAAAAGCTATAAGCTATTGACTTTCCTAAAATTTAATTAGCTGTGATATAGAATTTTTATAATTTGTCGAATTCATTTTTTTAATTTATATATTATAATCACTTATAAATTTTTATAAGTGATCATAATTTGTCGCGTAGCCTTAGCCCTTTCCTGCATGACGTTGCTCTCTAGCAACAAACTTGTTATTGTTTATTGCCACTGGGCAGGAATATATTTGACTTGGGCACCAATTAGGATGTTTCAAACAGACAAATCTTCACTGCAACATTGTTTGATTTGAAAACATCAATTTTTAATAATTTTGGATTTCCAGAAACAATACAAATACCGTGTTTACTTATCTTGTTTTTTATTCTTATTTCATTTTATAATATTCAATATTCGAATCTTTTTATTCGTTACATTCATTAAATGTCACACAATGTAGAGCAATTTCAACATATTCGTTTTATCACAGCAGGGGGGATAAAATTAGAATTAGAAATGATGGTATCAACAAAGAGGAACGAAACGTTCATATTATGGTACCAGACTATGCAATAGTGATGTAGAGGAAAATGGAGAAGACAATAAAATTCTACAAAATCCAAGGAGAATCCTAAAAAGGATCCTCCACGACGATGGAGAAGGAAACTTGCAGCTGAAGAAAACACTGCGTTTGTAGGAGAACCCTTCCCTGAACCAAAAGAATAGACTTGCCCCAAGTGTATTTCGTGCCAAACCACAAGGGATTCCCTCGATATATTGAGTACGAAATAAAAATTTATGTTCTGGCACGCAATAGACTTAGGGCAAGTCCACCAAAAGAAGAAATAAAGTCCTTTTGATTATTTCTAACTGTTTTTTGATGATCAAGTGACTAGCAACATTGCAGAATCAGAGCAATCTTTACGCTGTCCAGACAACGGGGAAATCACATAATACCAACATCAACGAAACTGGACATTATCTTGGTTTACTTTTAATGATAGAATAATTAAATTACCTCAATACAGAATGTATTGGGCGAATGGCACCAATATTATAATTGTAGCTGTAGCAATGAGCATCAATCGCTTTGATAAAGTCAAGCGTTTCTTTCATTTCAATGAGAAGATGAGAATGAGAAAATGTTCCTAAAATGAGATCCGAAATATGACGTAAAGTTCCATAAAGTTAGATCTGTGATTAAATCTGTCTTGCGAAATTGCAAAAAATATCCCACAGCGAGAGAGATATATTGTGTTCTCGGAATTACTACTTTGGGTCTAGCCTTGGTGTTGAGTCTCTATTACGCCTAAAAGCTCACGTTCCTAAAGATCTAATAACTACCTACTGTGATACATAATTATTCTAATTATCACTGAACGTACATGGGTTCATGGACACTGCAAGAGAAATGTAGATCAGGGCTAAAAAAATACTTGCCGAAGAAATCACCCAAATGGGGAATAAAGATCTAAGCCCGATGTGGCGTCAGTGGAATAGTTTATGTTTTCCAAGGGTACACTGGTGCTGGCTCTGGGGTTGGTGACGATAATAATAACTCAAACCTAGGAGTTGGGAAAAATGTTGTGAAACATTTAACATCATCTCTTCCAAGCCACATTGGGCATAAAGTCTACTTCAACAATTACTTCTCATCTGTCAATCTCTTGCAATAGTCGAAAAACGAGGGCATTTGGGCAATACACAATAAGGGCCGATCAGCCGATAGAATGCAAGGATCAGGGAAATTGTTGCAAGGCAGAAAAAGCTTAGAGGAAAAAGAAGGCAGGGGCTCTAGTGATTGGTTTGTTGACGCTAACACCAATATTACTATTGTACGCTGGCTTGACAATGGTGCTGTGCAACTAATTTCCAACTATATTGGAATTGCTAATGCAGCTGATGGAACTCCAGCTAAGGACCAGCTTACACTCCTCCAACTCCAGACCCCAATTGCCACATCTTTACTGGTTGCAGGCAAACAAATACAATGTCCACGGGGAAGACCACCACCACCTTGATCGATTACACCACCACCTTGAGCTTGAACTTGTGGGCCATGAGAAAGACATTTTTGACTTCTAAAACTTATGGTGTCTGATAATTATAATTTTTTGTTGTTTTATTTAATAATGTTATAGATTGCTAAGATAAGTTTCTGGCTTTATCATTTTGAACAATGCTTCTGAGAAGTCATTCCAGGATGATAATTGTTTGCTTTCAATTCTTAGGCACTTTTTTCCCTTACCGCATAATGTTGCCGAGGAGCAACAATTTGATATGACGTCAAAATAAAAATAAATTTAATTATTTTTGTCTCATATGGTAGTAAGGCCTAGAACATACATAATTAAAAACTAAAATACCTTTTATTCTTATAAAAATAGGCATGCAGGAAAGGGCTAATTAGATCATATTTGGAAATTTGAAATGAGGAAAAACAATAGAAAAGTACTATGCAATTAACTCCTTTTTCTTGTCCAATATCATTCAAGTACACATCATTCATTTAATTGGCCTCGAAAAATTCTTTTATTTGATATTAATAATATTTCCATTATGCTGACATCAGCAAATGTAAGTAGTTATGACATCGTCGACATCATGACGTCATATTTCATACAATTAACCTCAAAATTTTAACTTATCAATATAATAATATCAAGCAGCCACTACTCTAAATTTAAGGAACATTTTAGGACTCTGTTTACTATTATCACTGTTAAAATGAAATTTGCAATAATTCCCATATGTTTCCTTGCACAAAATATTTCAAGAGCAACATATCATGTGATCAGTTTAAAAAAAATTCAGTTCCTGAACAATAGATGGTGTCCGCATACATGTGACAATGTATAAACAACAAAAACTTTACTGGTGAAAATAGAAAACCATACACTGTCCTCCTGAAATCTTGGGGGAAAATGCCACCCCATTTGCAGCCATTTCCCTGCACATAAATCTTGAAAGAGCTCCAATCTATTTTCTTGAAACGTCATTGTCCACAGTCCGTTAAGTATACACTTTTTAATTACTAAACTAGAATTTACTCAGAAATAACTGCTAAAAGATAGGCTTAGACCATGATTTCACTCTTTTGTTTTCTCAACATAATACCTCAAACCCAGCGAATGCTGTATTCTAATTGGTTAATCAAATGGATCGAATGCATTTGATTGGCAGAAATTGATACTGGCCTAGATAAAGCATTGATAAAGCTGGTTTAATTGTTATGAGGCATGAACTGGGTCATAATTAAAAAAAACTATTGTTATTACATTTAATATTCAGGGGCGGATCCAGACCGGTTTCAGCGGTTTGAAAAACCGGTCAGAAAAACCAAAATAAAGGGCGTGGTCGCTAAGAAATTTTCCCGGGCCCCTAATTATGACTTTGTTCAACCTTGTAAAATGCCACCCAAATATTTCATTTATGTCACTGAATATTGCATTTTGCTATTCGATATTGCATTGTGATGTTACATATGATATTTGTGATCGTATTATGATATTGAAAATTATAATATGCGCACTCTCAATATATTACATTTCGGCACCGAGTCGGCACAACCAGCAATTTACAACAGACCATACTTTTCTTGCATGTAGTACATTTTACATTTAAATTTATCGACATAGATTAATTTATCGACATAAATTATTTTGATTATCGACATAGATTATGGTTATGATTATGATTTTCTAATCTTTAAGATGACAGAAGGCGGAATCTGACCGAAATGAAATGCGCTCGATTATCGAATAGCAATATTTAAGTGTTAATGTATGAACAATCTTTGTGTGTACAATAAATTCAACAAAAACAAACAAATAGAGTACTTAACGTTTCGAGTTAATCCGTTATCTGCTATCTAATTAACAACTGTTTCGACAATAGAACGCATTGCATCTTGGTCATAATACCCCTTCAGCCATCCTTAATGGAATTGTCTAAGCAAATGGATGTTGTTGCTCCGCAGTATGATTGCGTTTTTCCTATGCAGTGTTATTTGCCCTGTTTGCCCTCCCGTCTTGGAACGAGACTGTATTTCTTCTGTAGCTTCCATGGAACCCAGTCCCCCGTTCATAATTACATCAGGGTACCGTAATTAATTACTGAGTCTCTGCGAAGGAGTTAATAGTTTTTGTGTCAATTTTATCGTTATCGATGTGAACTGTGAAACAAATTGCAGGTTGTGACACAACAGGATTAAATTGGCCTCCTTGATTGTGTTTATTTGAAGACAATTTTGGCCACATGCAACATCGCAAATAATCTCCCATTGAAATCGCTCAAATCCATTGTCTTTTGTGACGTCAGTATCTTTGGAAATACGTCAATGAGACAACCATTTGTCTGAAAAGTTTTCAATAAGATTGCAGAGTTTGGTTGGCAAAGGTTAATCTTATTGGTCAAATGAGCGAAATAGCTTTGCGATGACGCAGTTGTCAGTTGTATAAGAGACAACAAAAGAAATTTAGTCTCAACCAAATGTGAAAAATTTCTTGGAAAAGTTTTTCCATCGACAAGGCTGTTACGTCATTTTGGTGTGGGAAGGATACAGTAGGCGTTGTTACAATGTCTTTGAAATTGAATTTGCAGGCACGAACTGGATCAATCAATGCTAAATCAATAGAATATTTAAAGAAAATAGAAAAAATTCGGGCAATTTTCAAACCAAGATCCAAGATAGCACACCTCCCCAAAAATTGATACCTTGCAAAGTCCCTGCACGCAACGAATCTAAACTAAACTGAAAGCGTTTGCAAACGTGCACATTTTGATTTCAAACATGCAATTAAGAAGCACATCTACAATTTAATGCAATTAATATGCCCTAGCCATGGCAAAATACAAGCTTTGTACAGTGTTTGTCGTGGGAAAAATGGATTTAAAACCCTAAAGAAACTGAACTGAAGCTGTTGTTTTTAAGTTTATTTTTTGTAAAATACAAGTTGTACACAACCAGGGAGTAAAGTCGTTGTTTGGGCATTGTTTACTATTTTTAAAATGATTGAGATGTTTTTTATTAAAATTAAATGACTTTTTTAGTTTTTAGTTTTCTACTCTGGCGCTAAGTTTTAAAGGACATTTTTAGCGTACTGCGAAGGAGCATAAAACTATCGTTGATGTTTGTTCACAATTGGTTGATCACGAGTTTTTTCGCATGCAGGAACAACAGTAAATGGCCTGAGTGAGCTCATTTACCGTTTGCAGTGTCATGCGAAAGATCGTCGTTGTAAGAAGTCAACGATTTCTGTAATTTTGACTTTCTTAGAATGGGAATGATGTCTATGGAGCCTGATGATCACTTTAAGAGGCAGGCGCTTCGTGTTGGATTTTACGACATTGAAAAGACGATTGGAAAAGGCAACTTTGCTGTTGTGAAACTTGGCCGACATCGGATAACTAAATCTCAGGTAGCAATTTGAAGTATTTTGATACTTTTCAAGATTTGTTGGTGTTTCAATGACGTGAAACTATTCTTTATCTGTTTGTTTTTATTCAACATATTATTATATCAACATGTAGACAGCAACCTAAACCGGCGCAGATTTTTTGGCGCAAACCTCCTCTCAGTCTCACCACAGGCAACAGGCCGTAAAACCTAAAAGTTAAGTTTTTCCTGTTAGCCGAGCAATGTCGACCTTTGTCAAAAATCGTTATTTATTAACCAATTAATAATTTGCTGAATAAAAAATCACAAGAATTTAAAGAAACGCTCAGCTGGCTTTTCGTATTTGTTTATTCATAATCGTTAATTTTATGTGTTACAAAAAGCATGTTGCTTTTGCTCACCTCTCTTATAATTTATTGGGCCTCGCTCATCATAATAGGCCCCATGCCCATTTTGATGAGATAAAATCGGATATGATGGTAACGTCCCGTAATTGTTGCCAGTGCAACAAGGAAAACACCATTCATTGTCGTTTGTTTTCACCCAACGAAACGTGGTAATGCAGCGCGAGTCATCATTTTAAGAATAACCTTTTGTCTGGATTTACGATTTGATAGATGTTTTGATGAAATAAAATTTGGATGAAATAAAATTTGGATAAATTAGTGCAAAATTTGATCATGTGATAAATGTTATGACTAACTAGCTATAAAAAACAGAACAGAACAAATTAATTATAAACTAATAAAATCGATACATCTTTATGTGCACTGTTTTACTTGTTTGCAAATTACTTACCAAACTATTGTCATTACACAGGGCTGCTTCCCACTTTTAAAAAAAATATTTTTATTTATTTCTACCATCAACTGGTTCTGACTTTGTTCCAACAGGGTGACTTTGTTCATTCAGTTTTTCAACCTTTTTTATGTCTAGGTAGTTGCCACTGAAGGGTCATTAATTAAAGGAGGTCCAAACTGGAAAGATAAAAATTTGTATGGTTAAAAATTTGCTTGCCAGCAACAGAAGAAAAGTTTTGGACGATAGCGTAAAATTTGTAGATGTATATATATTTCCTTTTGTAAAAGGTGCTCACCAAACCAAGATGCTGTGCATGCTCACCAAACACCAAATTTATTCAGAACTCATTGCATTTATAACTAAACATAATTTTGAAATAAGACTTCTGAGAGCTCATGCCTCGAAGTTATAACTGCCTATCTCTAAAAACATTTGACATCAGAATTACCATTAAGTTTTACAATAGTGTTTTATTCACTGATCAAAGTCACCCTGTCGGTTAATGGGACGCAAATATTAATAATGAATAGAAATCTTTTTTGACCAGTTCTATTCTTTGTTATTATATGACTTCATATTTTGTGGTTAAAATTTGCTAATTCTACCAAAGCAATTTTATCTTTAATTTTTCAAAGAAAAACTTTAAAAATTTGTCAAGGTCAGCCCAGTTCATAGCAGAAGAGTGCCCCTCCCCCAACTTTTCAGTACTGTGCCCCTCCCCCAACTTTTCAGTACTGTGCCCCTCCCCCAACTTTTCATTACTGTGCCCTATTTTTTGAAAGCAAATGACTTGGAAGTGCCCCATTATACATGTTACCATGTGCCTCATTTTTTCTTGGCCCCTCCTCCCATTTCTGAGTTGCTTCCTTGTCCATGTATTTATTTTAATTAGTTTCCTTTTTTTTTGAAATTCTTGAAAATGTATTCTGTATTCTCGAAATTGATTAAAAATAATTTTCTTTCTAAAATATTGCTTGGAAAGTTGAAGTATATGACTCATGTGACAGTTTAAAACCACACCATCTTTCTGAGACAACATTCTTTTTGAGACAACTTTGCTACCAAAAATTGATGAACCATCAAGCAAGTTTTTAAATCATTTTATCTATTCACTTTAGGTTGCCATCAAAATTATTGATAAAAGCAGACTTGACAAGAACAACATAATTAAAGTACGAAGAGAAGTAGAGATAATGAAACTTCTACGACATCCAAATGTCCTGAAACTTTATCAGGTACAGTTTAGTAGTTTTTGAAATTATATTTAAAAATTGTTATTTTTTTAAGATTTTGTATAATGTCAACAGTGAATAAACTAAAGTAACATCCACAACATCGAAATAGATAGTTTCAATGGTTGTAGCTCAAGGAAATTTGTAAGTTAGGCTTTTTTGGCATTTATTAACACTGTATGCAGATTAATATCTTACCCCAAGCCTATCTTACCCCCAAAGACCCTATATTACTGTAGATATATGCACATAAAATATATCTGATACTAAGTTAATAACTGAAATTTGTTTTCCAAGGAGAAAGTAGGGGCACAAATAGAGTCAGATATTTTGGTGCACTGAAGCCTTCATCAGAATGTGACTTACTTCATTAGAAAAATTTTAAATGATGTGAAATTTAAAATTAAGTTATATATAATTGTATATGTTTTACTTGTAATCTAAATTAGTGTGATTATGTCTTAGGTTATGGAGACACAAAATATGTTATATATTGTAACTGAATATGCAGCAAATGGAGAGATGTTTGGTAAATATATTTTAATTAATTTTTCAGCTTTTTACAATGCAAAATATATGGTTATTAATATTGCTCTGATCTACTGCTCCATATTGTAAAGTTTGTCTTTTGTGTGCCAAAGTTTCACAATATGATATTTTAGGTCCAATCGTTTGAACCATTTTAATTTTAAAGATTTAGGCTATTTTTGCATATAAGTAAAACATCTGTTATCGTTTTTGTTTTGATTTTGAATTTCAGTGAAGTTACACTTGTCTGGATCATAGCCTTTGGCTTGATGAATCAAGCATCTTAACTAACAAACAGATATAAACTTAATATGTAGTTATTTATTGAATCATATTCTTAGTAGATCAGTCATGCCCATGATGCTTGCCAAGATATCAGTTAATTATTACGAATGAGAATGAAAATATTAATTTAAAAAAAACTCAGTTATATATACTGTACTGTATTTTTTCACAGAGAGGCATGATGATTTTCAACTTATTAATTGGAGTTCAGAAATATGTAAACATATATATATACATAATATAAATTGTTTTAATTTTAGCTCATGTTGACAAAACTGGGCGATTATCAGAAGAAGAAGCAAGAAGAATATTTTGGCAAATTATATCATCAGTTGATTACTGTCATCAGAGGCATGTTGTTCACAGAGATATAAAGGTTTGGAAATTTTTAAATCACCAGCATTTGACATACTGTATTTTGCCATATGTAAGACATTCTTTGCTCCACAAAATTGCTTCTTGCGTTTTGGTGTGTTTCTTTTCCATGAAGACAGTTTCTCTTATGCATGGTGAAAGCTAATTTCACTGAATTTGGGTAGATTTACTTAATATATATATATAAGTTTTAAAATTTTAAACTCAAAACTGTTAACTTGATATGAAATCATAGAGACATACAGATGTTTGTGAGCAAGTAAATAATTCAAGTTCTAAGCATATCTCACTGAAAGACTACATGGTTGCAGCAAGATACTAAAGTAGAGACAGATACCAGCTATGTAAAGCTTCAATTACAGATTGAAACTTTTTGTCTGTTTCATTTCTTCGTATTGGCCTCTACTTTGCCACCTTTTTACATTTTCATTTTATATAGTATATGTATATTGTTTTTTTTATATGTATATATATGTATAAATTTTTTGCAGACTGAAAATCTGTTATTAGATGAGAATTTAAACGTTAAAATAGCAGGTGAGAAACCTATTTTAAAAGCTTTTACTGAATATATAAAATGTGTATACAGTAGCTCTTGTGATGTTTTTTATGCAACATATTTTCAAAAAATTTAATTGGGGAAAATATATAATATTTGTATTAGATAATCAGACTAGTGTTCTTAGTTTGAGACGTAATTTAATTTAACTTAATTTCAGACTAGTGCTCTTTATTTGGTTTAACAGCACTAGTTAACACTGGGATAAGTTGTCAAAATTGCCCAAGGATAGAAGTAGCGCCCACCCTTATCTGAAAAGATATTAGCTAATGAAAGAGGAGCCTCCGGGAAGCCTCTGGCTGATGCCCACCTACTTTACTGCCTGGCTTTACAACAATTCAACATATGTACATAAATTATAAAAATGATGGTAGGTTCATTTTGCTGCAATAACTTATTAAAACTTTGTCTTTGTTTAGATTTTGGATTTGGAAACTTCTTTGTGGACAATGAACACTTAAAATCGTGGTGTGGTAGTCCACCATATGCAGCCCCAGAAATTTTTGAAGGCAGAGAATATCTAGGACCTGAAGTTGATTTATGGGTAGGTTATGTTTTAGATACCATTTTTGAAGCTGGCTATTTATTATAGGTCGTTGACCCAAAATGTCCCTACATTTGCAAAGCTGTTGTGAGAAGCTTTAATTTTGATAAATCTGTTTATTACCTTTGATATAGCAATGTATCAAATGTAAATGAAAGCCTCTTATATAAACGTCAAGGTAAAACGAAATTTTTTCATAGCAGCTTTGCAAACCTGAGGAAATTTTTTCAGCCACTCAGCATATATATATTAGCTTGTCTGAGTTGTTTTTTTCACTGAAAATCTTTATCAACTTGTTTTTCAGAGCCTTGGAGTTGTCTTATATGTGCTAGTTTGTGCTGCTTTGCCATTTGATGGTTCTTCATTTACAGAAGTTAGAGATCATGTTTTATCTGGAAGATTCAGGGTTCCATATTTTATGTCTTCAGGTAAAATATTTTGTTTACAGTATATTACATTTGTGTCAAAGTTTAATTTCATTATAAACAGTAGGCACTGTATCAGACTATTATTGTAGTTTTCTAAGTTTAGCAGTGCATTTGCTGTTGAGGGCAATATCATAATTTTGTCAAACATCCTCACCTTGATATATTTTCAAGGCTCAATATCTTAGATACTTCTCCGGTATTTGCTGAAGGCCTATATATATATATTACAAGGCTCAAAGGTTTTTAACCCTTAAAGCCAAATAAGAGGTGTAGGAATGGATATAAATATTGCTACTCATCAAAAGAGAATAGTTTTATTGTGTGAAATTACTTTCAATAAAACATTTCAAGCAGTTTTATTGTTGTGCACACATACATACATCATAGATATGTCTTGTTAGTTTTTAGTATATATATATATTTTTTTGTTGTTGTATATATATATTCAGTACATATAAATCTTATTTTTAGATTTGGAAGATCTTATTCGTAAGATTCTTGTAAAGAATCCATCACAAAGATATACAATTGAACAAATAAAACACCATCCATGGATGGAGAAAGGACCTATTTATGATGCAGATATTTTTAGGACTCAAAATGCTGATGTCCAATTTGATAAGGGAATTGATGGAGAACTAAATAGTCAGATTATATCACTCATGCAAGGATTGAAGATAGATATAGAGAAAACTAGAAAGGTACTGGATTTATTTGATTTATGCGTGAATATGTATTTTTTGGTTATTTTTTACTTTTACATTTTATTCTAGTGTTAATATCCTAAAATGTGTGCATTCGGTCAAAGATAACCAGTGCTTATTGTTTTACTCTTGCAGTCGGTCAAAGAAAACCAGTATGACCATCATTGTGCAATTTACTATCTATTGGCAGACAGATTGAAGCAACACAGATCTAGCTATCCAGAGAAACGCCGATATGGCACAAGACTTCGACGTGCTAGCATCACTGCCGATCAGGTTATTATCAAGAATGGGCAGGTTCAAAGTTTAATTCAAAGTAACACTCCAGAACTGTTACAACCAATTCCAAGGCATGCGCCGATGACACCGTTACAGTATGCTTTCATAGACTTACACATCGGAGAAGTTCAAATACCTCAAGACATGCAGCCAAAGATTTCTGGATGTAGTCGGGAGATTTTATCTCATCCAGTTACTGCCCCTGTACATCACCCAACTTTTGCAAAGAAGAAAAGTCCGTCTTTCTTGACCGGTGGATGTACACCTACTATTCAGGAAGAAGATGTCGGTGAAAGCGCTGACGAGTCTGTCCGTGGAAATATCGAATCTGTTCCCCTATTGAGTCAGAATAAGCGCCGAGTAAGAAGGACTCCTATTTTGCCATCTTCAATTCAGCAGCCTTCGCAGGAGACATTGTTTGTTCCTGCTAATCATCCGCTTTTGAGAATAAGTAGCGAACCGGACAAATCTTCATCTTTGGAAGTACCCAATGAAGACAATGAATTGTGTTTACCAAATGGAATGCGAATACAAATTATACCGCCGACGGACCAAGTTTCAAATTCGCTTGCCACAGTTAGTAGGCCACCTCGGAGTGATAATAAATTAACAAGACTTTGTCCGATATCTTACCCCGCATTTAGCGAGGGCAGACGTGCATCGGAAGGCAATCCTTCCAATGCTCCATTTAGACAGTTATTGCATAAAGTAGATATCAATGCACTGCAGCAAGGGCAACATGAATTGTTAAGACTACAACAAAACCATCAACGGAGTTTAACACCTGAACAGATTTACCAACAAAACCTTGATCATGTGGCATATCATGATTTATATAAACAGGACCTGCAGGGTTTTAATCAGCCTTTTGAGTGTTTCCCTAGGACTGATGACACTCAACAACAGCAGCAACAGCAAGACTTTTTACAACAACAACAACAAGAAGAATTTTTACAGCAACAACAAGATTTTTTACAGCAACAACAACAACAAGAATTTTTACAACAACAGCAACAAGACTTTTTACATCAAAAACAGCAAGATTTCCAGGGCTTGCCTCTGAGCGTGAACAATATTCCAACATACAACGCTTTCGAGAGGAGTAACGAGGATTTCGAAGATGCTGAGATGACGAACTTGAGCGCGGCCGCTCCTGGGCCCTTTCGAAGGCAGCATCCTCACAGAAAACATTCCAACAGTCCAATTAATGTATTACCATCAAGGGGGTCTATGCGAAGACAACGAAAATCTGTTATCATGCACGGAAATCCCATGAACGTTCATATGAATTAAGATGAGGTTATTATGTAAAGATCGTCTTGCAGGCGTACATATATATATTTCTGCAAACCATCATACCTACAGTACGTGTTGCGTGGTAATGGTTGCATGATGGTCCACGCACGTACTGATGACGTACGTGTTGCGTGGTAATGGTTGGATTGCTTATTTTCCTTTTTCGCCATCTTGCAATTCTTCCAGTGGGAAGACATTTTCAGGTTGGATATTGCGTAATTTATTTGATCACAGAAGATATTTTATTTCTTGTTGGGTACTAAAATGCTTTTGTCCACGAAGATTTGTCACCACGCTGCTCACCGCCAGAAGAAAGAATTATGATGTTAAACTAAAGACAATTAAATCGAAACATTCAGCAAGTTATTCCTGTTGATAATTTGTAAGTACTTTTTCATGTTGCCAGGATATCTTAATATTTACGTTTTAGGGCGAGAATTATCGACATTGAAAAAATTCTGAATTTCAAAGTACCATATGGATAAATTGATAGGAAATTTCAGGTGGATTTTTTATAGCACTGATTGGATATATTTTTTCTTCATTTATATCGAGAAAAGCTCGTTAAAATTACGGCTGGGATTATTTTGTACAATGGGAATTTTTTTTAGGAAGCAAAGGCTCCTATTTCATTATCACTTAAATGAGCTTATTGTCACATATTTTTTTAAAGAGCACTTGTTTGGTATCATAGATGCCTTTGATCTGAATTGAATAATTACCAGTTGTTCCCAGAAATATTTCGATACTGTCCAAGCAAATTGTGGTTGGATTACACTTATTTATTTTCCGATTTCAAACAATGCTCAATTCAAAGGTCACGCTTGTGCCGGGTCAACCTCCATTGATATCAATTTAAGCCGTGATAAAACTATATTAAATTTATCGTTTGAAGCCATGTGTCAATTTCGAGTCAAACTCGACTAATGTTCATCATCTTCTTCGCAAGATGGCAAAATTAATTAAATCCAAATGAAGATTATCGTTTGAATCCAAGACAAATTTTGGTCGCGTTGGTGTAATAGACTAAATCTCAATTGAATTTGGTTCGACGCAGATGCGACGTTTGAAATGATTCTAGTATTTTAGTATTCAAATTCCTATATAATGTGACGTTGGTTTCTTTTAATTTGGACAGAAGAGTCAAATCAGAAGCAGCCTCGTTCCCAGGGATATTTCAAAGGAACTTTATTGGATTAATGAAATAGCTGTGGAAACCAGGTTGAGATCTTAGTAGATACCAAGGTTATTTCCGCTTTCAAGAAACTGAATATTTAGCTTTAACCTCTTTGTTTATCAAATCAGTATATTGTTCTTCTTTTGTTCTCCTGATGATTTTGAGCCCCAAGTTTCTTAATTTGCCGTTTCTTGATAGCGGAGATCTACTGTATATCTTATATCTGGGAATGAGTTTTGTAGATTTTGGATGTTTGGCAACGAGATTTGACAACGTTTTGGGGTGTTTGACTTGCACATAGTTGATATCAAAATATAGTTTAACAGTTCTTCTCAAAGAACGTTTGCATTTGAACTTGTAACGAAATCTATTGTATCGACGGGATTTTCGCAAATTTCGATTCTAAATCGAAACATGCTAGTCTGGTCGTAAATTTTACAGTTTTGTTGGTTTTTTCGTAGCAACATCCAATCTTATTTTGACAAAAATATTTATTTATAAATTTTTATTTAATACGCGTAAAGTTTTTTACGTTTGGTCATCTTTTATGACTATGGCTGGGATTAGGGACCAAAACAAAAGCAGCTTGTGTGCAATACGCAGGCTAAAAAGGAATCTAGTTGCGTAATTTAGAAATATTTTGCAATAAGTAGGTTTCTGAAATCAAATTTATGTTGTAGTAAAATTTATATTAGTATGCAAATTGTCAAAAAATAAGAACAAAGTAAGAACATGCTCAGCCTCAGATCAAATATTTCAAAAAAATGCAATACCGCAAAACTAGCTATATGCAATTATTTTCGGTGAGTGTTACTTACAAGTTGCTTCAATGATACTATATAAGTATGACTGTTCTCTGCGTATTGTTGAATGTTGAAGCATAGCAGAAAAAACTGGTCACGTCGTCAATTAGGATAAGAAACGTGTGAAACATAATATATGTGAAAAAATAAGAAACATTTGAGAACATTTCGAGCCTCAAATTCGTAGAAATTTCAGTACATCGAGCCTCAACAAAATATATCTGGCTTTGATAAATTCCGCAAAATCTCAAGTATGGCCAGGATTAATTTAGTTCGATCACAGCAGTGTATACAGCAGCTTTTCAAAAGTAGAAAATATGACGTATTTTGCGGTGATTACGAGAACGAACACACAGTTTCTTTTGGCTTTTTCGCGCCATTAACCGTCGTTCAGCTGCATACTGATTTGTTTTCTGAATTAATCACGTACTCAATGCGCATTGTTTTCTGTGAAGAGACGTCAATTGCCACCTATAACGAGTGTAATTCTGCTGCAGGGCAAACGTGTTCTTTAACCATACTGCGTTGCTCCATGCAAAGGACGTTGTTCGCTCTTTTATGCTTCGGTGCGTGTGCCAACTTTTTATTTTCTTTCTATCTTTGATTTATTAAAGCCAAGAGAAATCCGAACCGGAACTTTTTGGTTTTATTTTATCTTCATCATATGAACCATAGGCTGTGGTAGATTCAGGGCGGCAACTGAGGGATCTGAAACTAGTCTGGCGTCTACTTTTCGTAATTTGATTTGCTCTGAAGCCGACTCTGATCATAGCTATGGCCTTGACATGGTAAAATCTTTTTCGCCGAGTCATTCTTATAGTGTTGAGTTATACATTCTTTGACTCAGAAAATTTGGCTCAGCCTCAGTTGTTCTTTATTTTTGACTAATTTTGGTATCGGATTGTTCTCATTTTGTTCTTGTTTTGCCACGCAGCTTTTTTTTAAACTGAGCAAGATATCATAACAACTAAAATTTCAGCCTAAAATTGTTCTTAATTTGTTCTTAATTTTCCCAAAATTTGCAGTGTTCTTATAAAATTGTGCTAATGAAAAAAAGAGTAGTAATTTTTTAATCGATAAAAATATTATGTTTAAATTCGCAAATCCGTCTTCGCTTTCCCAGTTAGCTGTGTTTTTTATAACAAACGAGTGTGCTATTGTGGCTTACTAAATTTACAATTTTCAGGATATATTTCGTTCAGACATAATTTTCAAGTTGAAAAACACATATAATTTCCTACAGAGTTACTTCGTTATTTTCGTTTTGAAATGAATCGATTGCAATTAATAGAACAGTGTACTGTAGTAATATAGATACATTTATTTGGTGTAGGGAAAGCAGTAGTTATTTGTTGTATTGTGACTAAATGTACCGTATAGGAGCATGGCTCATGTCATCTATTTGTTAAGTAATTCAATGGTGTAGCAAACAGATTTTTTCAGACACATAGAAACTTGTAAATATCGTATCGTTGTCAATGTGACAACTATTAAAAGAGATCAAAAGAAAAATATGTCTTTATGGTACATTTACTGACTGTTGAGCCAAGGGAGACATGGCCCCTCCCCCTTACCTTATGAAAAGTCGAAAAAATTGTAAAAAAAATCTTAAAAATAGTTATAAAAAAGTTTTCCCCCTATAAAAAATGTTTACGTCATCATCCTCCCCAATTGTTTAATTGATGAATTTATATTTTATTTTACCTTTTTTTTAATTTATGATTCTCAATCACACTCTATAAAGAAGTCTGGCTTTATACCAGAGTCTAATGTAATGTTTCACAGCGTTTCAAGAGTAAATGCATTTTTTTAAAAGGGAAACTTGGCTCGCGCTCTAATCCCTAGTATTTAGTTTATTAATATTTGGGCAGATGCCAAAGGTTTCTTAAAAGCTTCAAGCTAAGCTGTGTTCAGTTCTCAGGGACAAGGAATTTGTTTTTGATTTGTGAATTCTACTTTTTGTAGCGTTCTTTTTTATTTTTTGTTCAACGCTGTGGTACCCAGGGTAAACTGTCCATTCAATAAGGAGGTGATATCTAATGCAATCTCACAAGATAAAATTACTTTATTAACAATACGTACCATAAACAATAAATTTATTATTAACTATGATTCACACCAAGAATAACTGTATTTTAAACAGTTTGATTTATTTTAAAATTACCTGCCCGAAGCGTCATGTTTGATCACAAAACTGAGGCAATATTTGATCATTACATTAATTTTATTATCTATTGTGGCAGAAGAGAACGGGTAAAGATAGCGAATTCTTAATTAAAAGAAGCGAGAGGGTAATATCTTCATGAAAACCGGTGTTTTCTTTATCGAAACCGCCGATAGTTACTAACTAGCCTTGAGTAGAGTCTGCACGCAGGCTACCGATATACGTAAGCTCTTGTCAATACCTGTTTAGTTTTAGTGATTTAAGGCTGCACAGAAACGACGTGTTCTGTTGCTGTTGTTGTTGCTTCATTGACGTAAATAACATCGAAAAACGTTAATCAACGATTAAACAGTGTTATTTGTCGATTTCGCGGATGTTATTTATGACGTGCGTGACGTTATTAATATGGACGACGAGATGTTTTGTTCAAAACAGTACGTCAAGGGACACGTTTCCATCCACATGTTTATTGCATTTTATTTCGTTTTTGGCTTGATATCAAAAATTACTTTCAGCTTTCGTTTCATAAGCGTAGGCACGTTAAAGACTGACAAATTTTATTGTTGCTGCCTTGATGGAATGCATTTGTTGGGTCTAGGACTACGACAACGACAACCAACTAGAGTTAAATATCTTGTTGGTGTTGCTCTGAGGGGTAAATAATAACATATTCTAGCCTTGGCTATCCCATCCCAACTTTTTGGGAGGTTCTTTAAGAGTTCTATTATCAAAATTCCAAGTCCAGAAATTTTCCTTAATTTTTACATATTTTACGAGTCGTAATATTCTAGCTGGGATGCTGATCTGGAAATTTATCAAAACTACCGTAACAATTCGATTAAGAGGCTTATTCGAGAGGGGGGCTTATTCAAAAGTTAGCTTCGCTGAGAGTATTATCTTAAACAATCATGAGTATTATCTAAAAAGAGTTTTATCTGTTTTAAGAAAATATGGAGGCTTATTCGAGAGGGGGCTTATTGAAAAAATCACCTTCCAAAGGGGGGATTCATTAGAAAGGCGGGCTTAATCGAATTATTATGGTATCTTCAAATTTTGATAAATTTCCATAATGGCTGCCTTGTATCAAAAAGGTGGATTGAAGTGGTCACTTTTAATATCTGTAGGTTCTGCTCACATCGGGCTTCGCATGAAATCATTTTTTTAAATTTATCATATTCATTGGTACGTAAGCCAAACAAAAAAAAATTCTTATTAAAATTAAGGAGGGCTGAGTGGGTTTTCGAGGGGAGATAATATCAACTTTGTTTCATTGAAAAGTACAATGTTAAAGAGGCGTAACCTCATACACATCATCTCATCCTCTAATTATGTTGCGTTTTTAATTCGCAAAAAAATGCAAAGGAAACGATTTGATTATTGCCTACGCGTTTAATAATTTTCCTGTTTGTGAGACTTCGAACGTAGCCTTCCAAAAAATAACGTCAATAAGATCTGGGTTTGAAAAAGCCGGAGTTAAATTAGGGCCGGTGTTAAATTAGGGCGGGCGAAATGAGGCCTAACAAGGTAGATTTGGGGGCAAACCTAGTGACAGTGAGAAATCATGCTTGTAAATAAATACTATTTTTGTATTTTAATTTCATACCATAGATAAGCAAGTATCAGCAACAATCTCGCAATGCCTTGCTTTTCCCTAAGGGAAAAGTAATTAGTGATTTTGCGTCAAAATTTTATTTCATTTTATGAATGGAAGATCTTCTATGCTAAGATTAATTCCAACATATACCATGGCACGCAATTTCATGACGCATTAACTAACGTAATTTTCATCACAAAGTTGAACTTTGCATCCTTCGTGCTTCCTTGGTTTCAAAAGTTTACCGAAACTCATTCGTTTTTATTTCACCACACCAGCAATGACCTAAACAGGAAAATAACATCCACTTGTATCACGTTTTTGCCTCGAGTGATTAGTGTGCAGGGAAATACCGATTAATTAGATGACGTCCATTTACACGTTGCCTTACAGCTAAAACGTTTTGTGTGGGGGCCATCAAGGTTGGCGGAACGGCTGAATGAGTGAAAAAAATAAGCAGAGCATGGAATTTGAAATCTTTCTTCGAGTTTCTTCACAGAATGACGAAATTTACCGTGGCCAGTGGGCGCGAAATTTCTTAAAAAGTTTCCCATAGATACCGAATTTTCATACCCAGGAGGTCCCTCATCACCACCATACATACCGAGGAAGGGTCCAGCTGAAAAATTGATGTTCTTATTGTCAATATTTTTGGATTTCAAAATTTCACTGAAGAAGAATTCGGTATTTCAGCTTCAAAACACAACGAAGACATAATATGAAAATTTTTACATTACAATTGAATTTCAAAATTTAATTTAATTTTGATTTTCTTTTACGGAAAATTTGTAGCAAAGCGGGAACCTTAGAGATACGCCAAATTTTAGCTGAACGTGAGTAGAAGGGTAGATTTCTGGTGAATATTACGTGGAATGGCGGATCATTCCTACCCATTTCTTCATCTAAAATATTCAATGCTGATTGGTTAAAATAAACTGCCAAACTGGGTGCTTGCTAAGAGGTTCGTCAAAATGTATGGGTTACTTTTCCCTTGGTACCCAGGGTAGGGTTATTTGGGAATGGTGCATTTGAAGACGATAACACTGCATTCTTGCTTTTACGCAGGATTGGGATTTTCTAAAGGACTAAATATGGCCAGGAAACGACGTTTTGACTCTTAAAAGGACGAGGGAAAGATTTTTTCACAATTCTTCAGTATTGCAACTTTTCATGTTAAATCCATTGATTTTAACTGCTCAAAAGCCATGAAATGACTTTTTGACTTTTAAAAGGACGAGGGAAAGACTTTTATATCTTTTCAGTATTGCAAATTTTCGTGTTAAATCAATTGATTTTAACTGCTCAAAAGCCATGAAATGACTCTTTGACTTTTTAAAGGGCGAGGGAAAGACTTTTTGTGACATTTCAGTAAGATTTACTCCAATAATGATTAAGCTCCCTAATGATTGTTGGAGAAATTGGTTGTTAAACGATTTGATAATTTGAAAATGGCGACATATTTTTTTACGAGACTACTATTTTTAGAAACAATATATTCTAATTGCTTGCACTGGTCCTGTATAACTCATAAATTATAATTAACTGCTAATTGCAAAACTGCTTATTTCTACTTGCATTAATCAAGTAGCTACTAATCTTATATAGGGGCAAGCCTAATGTTTTCCTGAAGCAGTTTAAATTTATTTTATAATTAGTTAAAATCATAATTATTTTGAAATGTTATTTAATTATTTATGGAGGACAGGTTTACATTTCTGCAGCATCATGCTCAAAAATATAATTTTCAAAATGGCTCCACTTGTCTTCTTCATTTGATTTTAATCCGTCGTTTGTTTTCCCAGCATTGCAGCTTTTCATGTTAAATCCATTTATTTTTAACTGCTCAAAAGCTTGATGCAAATTGTTGTGAGTTAGGAAAAACCTGCCCGTGTATCCATTTGATTCTAAATTTGGATCCCTAGAGTCGTTTAGTGTTTCTTTGAAAACAGACCTGATAAGGCCCACATTTCCTGCGACAATAATTCTTGGCGTTTTTCGAAATGCAACATCCATAACTTCTCTAGCACCGAAAGCAAAAGTGCTTCGAATGCTCACAGTGACGAAATTTGCATGCTTAAAATCACGCTCTTTGAATTTGATCTTTAAATATTCTTTTATATCCCGCAACAAACCACTGAGCTTGAAGTAGCGTCCTTCTTGCTCTAGCTTATCAAACTCGTTAAAACCTTTGGGAAGAAAAAGATGGCCACTTCTTAAATAATCAAGAATGTATCCAAAGGTAACTCCGTCGCGGTCGACAAAAGGCCTTCCATCAGCGTCTTGGGCAATGCGAACGTTTCCATTAAACATTCTGGCTAAAAATGAATTTTTGTCTCGTTTTAAAGTGTCAAGCGATGTCTTAAAGTATTTTCCACCAACATTTATTTCTATTTGTTTGTTGTTCTTTGTCAGAATTTGTTGATATGAATTCATTGCTCTTTATTTCTGTTATTGAATGGGCAAAGGAATACTTGTTGATCGTGATGGTGGACTGCTTTAGCTCTACCAGTAAAATTGTAGCCTAAATGATATTACAAAAGTTAATTTGATCAACACATTCACAGTTAATATGATACAAATACAAGATACAATATACAATTTTGATACAGCAGTAGCTGATCTCTCTGTGATTTATTTTTCACATATCAGATATCATGATCGACAATGATCATACTGCTTGTTATGCATGAATCAAAATTAAAAAAGATTCATTACATAAAATGTAACTTGTTTTGTTCTTGCAGACTTTGTGCATAAATCTTTTTCACTTCATCTTCTTGCCCAACTTCAAAAACAAAAATATAGACAAAAACTTAGCACAATGATGTACTTACCACTGGCAAAAGATTTAAAGCTGCTCTTTCTCTAAAAATATGAATATGTGTATTTTAAAAGCATGAACATGTGGTTATTTAAAGATCACCTGTTCCGTTTGCATCATGAAAAACAAGCTGCACAAGCTGTTTAAACAATGCTAGTTTATGTTTGCCAGGCTGCAGCAAATTGATCACCACTAAATTAATTGCCGTTTGCTCTGCAAGGAAGCACTCTAATTGAATTAGAGAAAAAGTTAATCAAATGCATAAGGAATTAAATACATCAGCAATCAATCAAAGGTATTCACGTGAAACAAATTGAAGATGGATTTAATGTATTTTGTCAGAAAAAAGCATTAAAGAATGATAATGTAAAAATGGATAAATTATTGATAAATGTTTTACCTTGCGAACTCAATTTAATTATTTTAAAACTCATTACATATGGAAAGGTACCATAATTTCTTGATAAGTGAAGACCAGCAAGGAGTGTACATATAAATATAAGCAATTTTTAGAATGTAAGAATCTCTTTAATTTTATATGTATGCTTTCGAATTTGCAATTCATTCGTTTAGTTCAATTACCCTATTCTTCAATATTCCTCCGAAAACCTTAAAAATGATGCTTTTAGAGGCAATTTAGCTGGATTTGAGTGATCTCTTGCCCCCCCCCCCCCCATAATATTCGCCTCTGTTTTGATTTGTGAATGCGTATGTAGACAGGTAGGAGGGGGAGTCAAGCCCGAAGCATACTATTATTGTTATTGTTGGCTTTTTCTATTGTTCATTTTCATTTGCGTACAAGAGGAGGGAGGAGGAAGGTAAAAAGACTCTGGAAATTTTGCTTAGGGATGTTGTCTCAGGGGAAAATTAGTGAAAATTATTGACAAATAATTCTGCTAATTAACATTTACAGTGAATTATAATAATATATTACATATACTAATGAGCTTGTTTTTCTTTTTATCTATGGCATTAAATTTGCTCAAAGCTTCAAACAAGATATTTTTTAAAGACCAACAGGCGCGCAACTAGGATATTTTAAGGGCAGTGGTTGTGTGGTAGAAACGGGGCTCAAATATATTGGGTTTCCAATTGAGATATTGAAGGCAATTGCATGATACGAGTACATTTTCCTATGTTTTCAAGGGAGTAAGCACTAATCTCGCGGTAAGCTACTGCCTGCCAATGGCTAGTTTTCCGAAGATGATAATAACAGAATCAACTTCAAGTGAACAAACTCAGCCAGCAGCTAACATAAAACTCAGCCAGCAGCTAACATAAAAAGACATATATCTGGTTTACAGTCCGTACTGACACTGACTATTCAAACAAAACGGATTTTTGAAATAAGCGACGTGGGTTTCTGTTGATGAATAAATCCAGCACTTCATCTATTTCTATCTCGGTGACTTGCTGCATTTGAATAAGGTTCAGGTCACTTTCCCTTTCACCCGCCATCGTGCTTTTCTACGCAGTTTTAAGTCGTCGTATCCCTGAGGCCGATCTTTCTGCCTTACAAGAGCCAATGGGCGAAATGCATCCAATGCAAAGAAGTTTCCTGATGTTCGGCAAACAGTCTTCGTCTGCGAATTGCAATGCATCCAAAAGTCCATCAGGCGGCTTTGTTATTTATTATCCCAGCCTAACATCAAACCGCAGCTTCTCCTTCAAAGGACATTTTCTTCTTTTATCGACCTTTATCTTCTTCTTCTTCTTCTGTGACTGCCTTCGGGCCTCTTGTTGCTGATTTTCACATTCTTCGTTCCTTCTATTCATTTCATGTTTCCACATTCTCATCCATCTCTTGAGCTCAGCTTTCAAGTGAATACCATTATCAATTAGACTACTTCGAATTGAAACGATTGCAAAAACATAACCGAAGGTAGCAGATTAAACAACTCCACATGGTTTCTGTCCTTGAGCCTCTCTATCAGCTGGTTGATGATGTCGTCAAGAAAAGGGATACAAGCAAGAATACGCACAAAATAAATTCTTTAAGGATAAGCTTTAGCAATTCAAATCAATTAACTGGTTTGATAAAAATAGGGCAAAATTACCTTCCTTGCCGAAAAGGGCAGAGGTTACAACCCCCACTACCCCCCCCCTTAGGTGCGCCCCTGACCAACAAAAACAATTTGTTACTTTTCCATTAGGACGTCGAGCATTTGCTGTGCAATGTGTTTATTTAGCATTATTTGATATGTCATTTCACAATACTTTTAGTTTTGTTTTTACAATGTAGTCTATATATTTCGAGAAATTTTTCTCTGTTACTCGTGTTCTTCGCTTCAAATTCCAAGCGTACAAATTATGACGAATTAGAACCCAGTCTTTTAGTAATTTTTTTCTTTTTTGGCGCCAAATCTTGTGAAGTTTTTACAAAGATGGCTGACAACAAAGAAGTCGCAGCTTCCGAGAATGGTTTTGAAATCATTTCCCAAGAAGTTGTTGATGATGCTGAAAAACCACAAACAACGAAACAAGGGGAGAGGCTTGTAATTACGCACATCGTAAATGAGTTTTTCAAATCATATGCAGGAAAGCAAGTTCTTGGACCATTTCACAAGGTCAATACAATAAATATGGGAGTTAGGCCCACATTTTATTTAGATTTTGTCCATATTGCAATCTTAGATTTTTATTTATTTAGTAGATAACTGGAAGCCTTAATATACGAATTCAATTTTTGTACGGAATTTTTAACCAGTAATCTGTTAGTTACTCATTCATCCCAGACTATAAAGTTTTATTTCCGCGCTGCGCAGAGAAATTTACCAGCCAGATATATGAGATCGGGAAGAAAAATTGCATATAATAATATTATCATCTAAGCTGTTTTGGCTGAAAATATGATGGTGAATGATTTATCACATTCTGCCAGACAGCTTATATTAGGTCCTTTTATAGAGATGATAATATTATTATATGCAATTTTTCTTCCCGATCTCATCTGGCTGGTAAATTTCTGAAAATTTAGGGGTCATCAACAATTACTTTTGGTCCTGTTTAATGGTCATTGTTTGGCCGTTAAAAAGGGGCAGAGGGTTGCAACAAGTCTGTTAATGTTATATTTATTAGGATGATAATTGACAAAATTATCCTTAAAGTTTAAAGAGGTCTGCTATCTAAAGCAAATGGGGAGGGGATATATTCAATTAAGGAATTGAAAATGTCAGTGTACTGTAAGCTTTGCCCTTTAATTGATGAATTATTCCTGATGGAGGTTGTGTTTGCCAAACTATTCATTTTGTTAATGATAGCCATTTTCTTCTTTTTGCAATTATAGATGATCATAAAAAGTTTCATTTCAGTTTGTGTACAAATATTTCAAATGTTCAGTATAAAGGTTCCGACCTGGAGCAAAAGCATTTGTTCATGCAATGTTTTAATTTGTTCATGCAATGTTCTAATTTTCAAATTTTTTGCTGCAGAGTTTTTCTTCAATTGTTGGACCGAATGGAAGTGGTAAATCAAATGTTATTGATGCTATGTTATTTGTTTTTGGATATCGATCTAAGAGAATTCGTTCAAAGAAGTTGTCTTTGCTCATTCACAACTCTGAAAATCATCTCAATTGTCAAAGCTGCACAGTCAGTGTACATTTTCAAAAGATTGTGGACTTGGTAAGTTTTTTATTATTGATTATTGGAGAAAGTGAGTGTTTTTATTTTTCATGCAAAATTCAAGTTTATTTAAATTGCACAATTTATTATTGATTATTGGAGAAAGTGAGTGTTTTTATTTTTCATGCAAAATTCAAGTTTATTTAAATTGCACAATAAAATTAAATATATTTATAAATGTCAGACTAAGTGCCTCAGTATTTATTTAGGTGTATTCTTTTGAGGTTTTGAATCCTTCTGAATTCTGAAATTTGCTGGCTTTGGAGATTTTGAAAGGCATAAGAATGAGAATTCTGAAAACGGCAGAATTTTGAGAACTGGTTTTGAAAGCAAGGTTTCTGTTGCTATGCTTCTGTGTTGCTAAGCAGTTTGACCTTTTGGTTTGTCTGAAACCTGCCATATTTAATCCAATGCTTCCATTGTCATGGCTGCCCAGTTAATTTATCTCAATTTCCTTCTTTCACAAAATTAAACTAAGAATTTCTAAGAACTAAGAAGAAGCTTCAGAAGCCTTTGAAGTTGGCCAATTTTCCAAGAGACTCCAAAAAGGATATTTTTTTTAATCTGCGGAGACTGAAAAACAGCAGAGGCAGAAAAAGTACCAACAGAATACACCCTTAATGTCATGAAAATTTATGTGGCACTTATTTTAAAAACTTCCATGCACTTATGTATTTATGAATTGATATTTTTCATTTTACTAGCCTGGGGATGAATTTGAAGTTATCCCAGACAGTCAGTTCATTGTTTCCCGTACTGCAAGGAAAGATGGAAGCTCTGATTATTATGTCAATGGAAAGAAAAAAACTTTTAAAGAAGTTGGAACGCTTTTGAGGCACAGTGGAATTGATCTTGACCATAACAGATTTTTAATTTTACAGGTTTGTAAATTTATCATCTAGATTATTTATTAACTGTTTCTGAGATTTGAGCAAAGCTAGCTGCAAAAGTGCCTGTCTGTCCTTTCTTTTGTACCTTTGTGGGGGCACTTTCCAAACACCAAATTAGAATTCTTAATAAATGTGTAGTTCTTGATTTGTTCCTAAACACCCAAAGTACTATTTTGCGGCCATGGATTTAAGCTTGGTTTTTTTCATTTGCTCACTTTTTTTTTATATGAAAAAAAATGCTATGTAATTCAGACTGTAAGGTTTTCCTGATTTTATTATCAACCATGTTAGTTTTCCAAAATGCCCTGAAAACAGTATGATAAATGCACTAGCCACATATGACATAAACTGTGGACAATTCTGTTAATAAAGATGGCCAAAAGAGAATTATGACCAAGATGCAATGTGCTCAATTATAAAATAACAATGGAATTAACTGCCGGATTCGATAATATAATGTGTTGGATCTTGGTCATAATATCCCTTGGTCATTTCTTTAGCTAGATAGTATTTCCAAGATAGTATTTGAAAGGGAACTAAGCAAGATAGTCTATGAAAGGTAGTCTGTGAAAGGGCATTAAGCCAGATAGTCTCTGAAATAATTTTTGTTGATGCCCTCAACATATTCCTTTATAATAGTTGTTGTTCTTGAATTTATTAAAATGTTTGTATTCTATAAAGTGGCATTATGTGTAAAGTTTTAACTTGTAAAGTTTTTATTTATATCATTGTTGTTTGTCATTGTTGTTTATTGTAGCGGAATTGCCTATTGCAGTCCTGATAAGTGATAATATTTTCTTTTGAATGTAAGGGTGAAGTTGAACAAATTGCGATGATGAAACCAAAGGCTGAGACAGAACATGATGATGGAATGCTTGAGTATTTGGAGGACATTGTTGGTTCCAGTAAATTTAAAGATCCTATTGAGCAATTATCTAAAGAAGTTGAAGAACTAAGTGAGCTTCGGAAAGGAAAGGTAACAGATTTTGGCATTCTGAAATTGTTTTTTCAAAATATTCTTCTTTTCATTTTTGATATGGCTTTTAAAATGAGGCTCAAAAAGGGGATTTTTCTTTAGATGTTATATAATTCAACAAATATCAGTTATTATCAGGGCGGGTGATGAAAAGTTTTTTCATGCATGTGACTGTTCTAGTTTGGGAGGCTCTTACTGGAGATAAATCATTGTACAATTGTGGGGCATTCTAATGCACAGATGCTACTTAATTGCTTTATTTGTACCTGCATCAACAAGGGCAGATTTTATAAATAACAATAGTGAAATCAACATGCCAATTTCAAAGCGATTAGTCATTCAAGGCAAAGCTAATTCTCTCAAAAGCAGATATTCAAAACATTACTTTATTTTTTTTTGATTTTCTGCTTTGAAAATTTGCTTTGTTTTCAATGGCTAATCGCTTTGAAATTGGTGTGTCAATTTCACAATTGTTACAGAATCTGCCCTTGTTGCCTCTATGATATTCTATGCCTTCAACCAAATGGTTGTGACCACATAGAGTCAGTTCCATGCTAAGGATTTCGAGCATATGGAAATATTTTCTTTGTGCAGCTGGAAAGAGTCAAAGCTGTTGAGAAGGAAAAAGACGAGCTGGAAGGTGCAAAAGATTTAGCAGTAGAATATCTTGCAGCAGAAAATGAAATCACTAAAATGAATAATGCTTTGTTTCAAAAATACATGTAAGTATTGCAGGTGAAATACTTTGTAGTATTTTGTAAGAAGATATAATACTTTGTGGTGTTTTATAAGCAGATCTCATACTTTGTAGTATTTTGTAAGAAGATATAATACTTTGTGGTGTTTTATAAGCAGATCTCATACTTTGTTGTATTTTGTAAGAAGATATAGTACTTTGTTGTATTTTGTAAGAAGATATAATACTTTGTTGTATTTTGTAAGAAGATATAATACTTTGTTGTATTTTGTAAGAAGATATAATACTTTGTGGTGTTTTATAAGCAGATGCTATACATTGCCATATTTCAGCAACATGCCACTTTAATGGTAATGGTAAGTCTACCATATAATCCAATCTAAATTGATTCTTAACTTATCTAGTATTTTCTAATCTTTTTTATTTTTTATCATTCAGTTAACAGCTCTCAATGGGCCTTTATACTACAACGAAAATGTTGTAACACAATATTACTAAAAATAGCACAAATGTAATTAAAAATAAAATAGTAATTTGAATGCACGGATTGTAGAAGTAGGTACCATCAACAGCCACTGCAGATATATTAGATTAGTGTAGTGTTCCGTAATTTAAGATCTTAGTATAAGTGGCAAGGTTGCATCTAATCTTGCATACATATAAAAGCTATTTCTCTTCGAAAACCCTACTAAGAATTAAAGGTTCTTCTCTGCTTTAGCGGTTCCATAAATATTGTTAACCAGCTCTTTCTGTTTCGTTTTATCCTTTGCTAGTTTTTTAAAAATTGCCAGATATTCATTTGTTCTTAGCTTTATATCAGTTGTTGTATATTTTGCCAAGTCTTTGTTTAACTTCCATCGAATATTTGCTTGAGGCCTCCCTTTGAATCTTCCAGCGCTGCTTAACTAATCTTGGGAAAATTAACTGCATAATCTATGGCATATCTTTGACCTTAACTCATTTCTTCCTGAGTGGACTATATGGAACAATGAATTGTAACACAGATAAAGAAATATAAATAAAGAAATTGTTTATTTATAAGCAACTTGGGATTTTAGGTAGTACTGAAATTGCTTAATTTTCAGTTAAAATTTGGAATTCAAAATGCTCAAATGGTTGATTAGATGCTTAGCTGGGCTTAAATGATAACTGAAAATAATGTTGAGTAATTGAAAATTGCAGTACTAGACTTAAACAGTGCCATTCACGGCCACAGCGTCCCACCATGAAAGCACAAGAGCTTGCTCTAATTGAAATTTACTAGAAATTACGTACTATACTTGTCTCTTGTATCTTCACTAAATTTGCTTATAAATATCTTATAAATATAAAGCAGTTGCTTATAAATAAATAATTGTTCATTTAGGGAATAAATCTACAGAGCATCTCTTGCATCATCAGAATCATCTTGCATCTCTTGCAGCAAGCGACTCTTGCATCTTTAAAAACTGCTACGAAATTAATGTACCTTTGCCTCTTTCCTGAAGTTATTTATGGAAGAGTTTTGATTACTTTCAGGGCTATCGATTGAAACCATTTGCTATCTTGAAAATTGGTTTTGGAGTTTAGATATCGAAGAACAATATCTTGCTATGATATTTTGTATTGCTTTGTGGAGACTTTTTGCTTGACGAGTTTTATGTGACAAATCTATGTTGAAAATACAAAAAATAGAAAACATTTGCAAGCAGAGTGTTTACTCATGCAGCACCGAAAGTATGAAATTCATCACCAGAACATATAAAGAACAGTAATAATATTGAAGCCTTCAAAAACTCCCAAAATCACATTATTTTAAGATAGCATATGGCAAAATAACATGTTAACGTTTGTTGATAGTATTTCAATGTCATGCTATAGTGTTTTATATTAATTCTGGATCATTACAGTACAATTTTTTTCATTAGAGATGGACAACTGACATTTTATTAGGTTTTAGATTGATTTCTTTTCTCTGAGGGGCAATATTTTGAAGCTCAACTGAGTACATCAGTATTGTGGCGCTATACACATTATGCATTAGTATTTATTTATTTGTTGTTATTTATTTATTGTGATTTATTTGTAGACTGGAAAGTCAACATAATATCGATAAAGCCACTGGAGGAAAAGACGCAGTTCAGAAACAGTTTGACGAAATACATGTCTTAATCCATGAGATAGCAGGTATATATGTATTATACAAAGTTTAATTTATTAATATAAAGTTTCGTAGGTATTAAAGTAAACGACGTTTCCATGGCTTCACCCGTTATCAAATGATAAAAAGAATGGAAGAATCGTCACAAAATAAAGAATGGATTGGGATTTACGATAGATAGAATTCAAGTAGATGTGACATGGAGAGCATAACCAAATAAAAGAAATATGCAATAGACCTTTTCATAGAGGTCTGGGTCGGTGCAACACTTTTCTGGTAAATGGCTGCTGCGATCTCAGTGCTGCCGCGCTCTGCTATGCGATTCATCTTCACGAACCAAATGCTAATTTACCTGCTAAGTATTTAAATGTTACATCTACTTCCATTATATCTATCGTACGCCACATTCTATTCTTTATTTTGTAACGATTCTTCCATGATTTTTATCACTTGATAAGTAGTCAACCCCAAGCGTCGTTTACTTTAAAACCTACGTAAATTTACTGGGTGCGCCAAAAAAACGGAACATCTTTGACGAACTACCAAAAATCGTGTACTGCATGGATTACAATGATTAAAGTTGATATTCTCGTCAAAATGACAAAACTAGTTAAAAACAATTTTTGACGATGTTTTTCGACGCTTGTTCTTCCGTTATAAACGATTTTCGATCTCAAGAAATCTCGAAAACACTGAAAACCGTTGATCAAATTTCTATAGCTACATGGACAAAGATGAATTCCCACGACCATGCCAAAGACTCTTTCGAATCAAAAAGACTCTTTCAGTTCTCGTGCGTTTTCAGTTTTCATGCGTCATTTTTTGCAGTTCGAAAGCACATATGGACAGAGAGAGATTCCCACGACCTTGTCAAAGACTCTTTTAAATCAAAAAGACACTTTCGGTTATCATGAGATTTCAGTTTCCACCCGTCGTTTTTCGCAGTTTGAATAAAGGCATTTCATTTCCTTTCAAAGTATGAAGTCAATGTTTGACCTCAGTAATAATATGTTTTTCAATGTTTTTGAGTTTCAGTGAGTTTGAAACTTTTGGAAAAGCGTCAATGCAAGCACGAGCATCGAAAAAATCACCAATGATCTTTTTTAACTAGTTTAGTCCATTTGACGGCACACCCGGTGTATTTGAAAATAAAAATTTTATTATCAACTTGCTACAGAGTTACACACGCAACAAATACTTTTTCATATACATATTTAGGGTCATTATGCTACTAAAATAGTAGATGTTATGGCCACTTGAAAATTATGAAAATTTGCTTTTGTGAAAATTTAATGGATCACTAAGCAGTGTTTCCAACAGTTCCAAGGAATAAGTGAATACTGCAAATATGTATATAAATATACGTTCTTCGAATTTTTGCAGAACAAGTCAAAATCAAGGGGAAGGAACGCAAGAAAATATCGAGGTGAGCTCTTATATTTCAATTGTACATTGTTACCGCCTGATGAAGAGATATGCTTGAAACGTTGTGAATATATTTATTTCAACTGTAACAGGTGGCTTTCAACCTCGTGCCTAGGGCGGGCTATTTCATATAATAATAACAATTAGCTATTGTTAAATATTTTGTTCAGTAAGGAATGTAGGGTCTCAGTTTCTTAGGAGGTTGTTTTTCACATTAGGGACACTACTGCATATGATTATTATATGATTTTAAACTGATTTGTAGGGAATATGATAAACTCACCGACATTGCAGAAAAATGTCAAAAAGCTTTCAGCGAATTTGAGCAAAAAGATGTTGAATTACGTAATGTAAGTTTGAGTTATTTTTATTATTTATATAAGCTTCTGTTTGTTTTAGTGTTTTTTTCCTTTTACAAAAGTTTTATCCTTTCACAGTACAGCAATATTTCACTGGAGAAAAAGAATGAAATTTCTTCTGAATTCTCACTGGAATGTGTTAAGACGAACGGGGAAGAAAAATTAAACTTAAACTCCTTGCTGGGGATAAATATTGAATTATTGTGAAGAATATTTACCCCTGGACTTTTAAATTGGACTTTTGTGTTCTCTTTTGTACGTGTAACACATTTTTTGGGTGGCTTTTATTTTACTGCCTTTTATAGGATAAAGTTCAGAGAGAGAAAGAAGCGAAAAAATTGCGGAAAGCACTGGAAAAGGAAAAAGAAAAGGTAGCGAATTTTGTTTCTTGTTTAATCTTATTTAATCTTACATTTAATATTCATATATATATTTAAATTATGTATATTTGTTTTAAATAGACAATTTTAGATACATCCGGTGGCAGTAAGATTATGAGCAAAACTGCTGTCAATGAAACCAAAAATAAAAGATTTCTGCTTCTGAAATCTACTGAAAATACGAAAATTTGTTGACCTTCCTTCAGGATAGCTCAGGAATTACTTATTAGATTTTTACAAACTAAGTACCATACTTTGAGTTGAAGCTTCTTACTTCAACGTCAAGCAAAAACAAAGTTGATTAAAACTAAACTTTGCAAACTTGGGAAAATTGTTTGTATGTGTTTGAAATTTGACATGTATATATGAGTCATTATACTTAGTGTGTTCACTATTTATTATTGAATTTACTACTCGCAAAGATGGTATGACACAAAATGCGATTTTCTTCAAAATTATTTCTTGTTTTTCTAGCTGGAGGATCTTGTTGCTGCGCCAGAGAAAAATAATGCAGAAATTGAAAGATTGAAGAGTGCTCAAGTTCAGTTGGAGGTGAGTTTAGATTTTTAATTTTACTTGTCATTTTTATATTTTCTATCATCGCAGTTATGACATTTAGTTTTCCAAATGATAGTGCTCAAAATGACATATATATACCAATGTTCAATAGCCTTTCGTTTATTTAGAAAAAAAATGTTCTACACATTTATGATCCTTTTTGCAATTGACTTGTATTTTCATATAGGATCGTTTTGACCTCAAATTTTAAAGGTAATTTTTATGTGAAAATTTAGTTGCTCAAAATTTATAATGTTATTCCGTAACTATAAGTAATTTTGCTGGGAGAGGAAAGAAAAATCTTAGACTGGTTAATTTTTAACTTTTTCTCGATACCAATGAATCTTTTTTCACACAAAGAATACCGTGTGTCCCAAAAAGCAATACGTTTTTTTTTGGTACCTTTATTGCAAAACTTGAGTATATATGGAATTACCTGCAATAGAAAACTAAAAAACAATTTGAGACCTCATTTATGGAAAATGTAAGTGTTAGGGTGGATATATTGTCAATAGTCGACAGTTTGAAAAAGCAAAAACAGAGCAGTTCATCAATGAAGAGTTTTTAGGCCTTGCATCCTTTCAGAACTGTACCTTTTCAATTCTTGTGTAATCTGGCAAAAAAACCCTAGCATTATATGTCTGGCCACTGCCTTTTCAAAAATCATTGAAAGTGTCATTGTGAGTTTTTCCTATCAAAACTGTCATGAAGAAGTTCCTTCAAATCCTGAAGTATGTAAAATTCGAAGAATCCTTGAATTGTTGCTTTTCAAACAAACTGAAATTCCAATATTTCCATTGCTACATTCGCCTTTACGATCAATGAGGTCTGAAATTATTCGTTAGTTTTATCAATTTAATTATAATAAGTTCAGTATCCTCAAGTTTGCAATAAAATTATTAAAACCAATGTAATGTTTTTTGGCACACCCGGTATTTCTGATTATCACTCTTTATCAGAAACGCTTGGTTAACGATAATTTTTAGTATTACTTCCAGTGCAGTAAATATTATCATTTTTGTTTTGAATTTTGATTCATATATATAAGATTGAATTAAAAACTAAATTGAAAATTAAATTTTACAGGTAGAGCTTTCCAAGGAAGAAGAAAAACTTAAAGAGATTATGGCAGGTAAATAATATTTTCATGAACAAACGGAGTTGTATTAATTATCTGGAACCAATGGTGCCAATTTTTAAACCGCTTGGAAAACCCTGAAATGAAGCACCTTTGTATTTTCAGTAATATTTTTGAATTTGTGAGAGCTGTATGTTCTAATTTTAAACCATATGCACTCTTTATAAGATTAATTGTTTCCAAAACGTCTGGAGAATGGACTGATGGTTCATTAGGGCGACGCTGCTCTTGTTTACGATGATATGTACAGATAAAAAACTCTTTTCTAGGTTTACAAGATGAAACTCGAGGTCTTCAATCAGAAAAAGAGGTTATTTATCACTATTTAGTATTTTATTGAAAATCTAAAAATTGATTTCATAGGTTATGAAATTTTGTTTTTTGTTTGTTTTTGCTGCAAAAGCTGCATGATGTGGATACTTGTTTTTCGCAACTATATTTGCTTTTGCAAGTTATTTGATTATGCTATAATTTATTTGATTATGCTAATGAATTATATACCGGGTGTCTCAAAATGAAGTTCACCCGTTTGGTGGCTTGTACCTCGAAACCAGTAGGGCCAAAAACTTCAAAATATTTTGAAAGCGACGTCCGAGGGACAAAATTAGAATATGCGATACGAAAAAGGTGGGTGCGACCACCTTTAGGCAT
>JAYJMH010061414.1:0-12168 GCA_036873815.1 Phacellophora camtschatica | reverse complement strand
ATATATACAAACAACGTCTTTTATTTCATTTAGCTTGAAAATGATGTTAAGATGACATCGAAACGTCGCTCATTATTTTCGTTAATATATATAATTAAATAACAACTTTATCTCAAAAATTTTCCCATTTCCCTTGATGATACTTAAACGAAATTTCTCAAACATTTTCACACTGGATGATACTTGAACGAAATTTCACAAACATTGTTTCTGTAGAGAATTATCCCGAGCCGGTTGATCTGTGCTATATATCGACGGACTCTTTATAGAGACAGGTTGTCATTATCCGTAAGCTATCAGACTTAATAAAGCAAATAGCTTAATAAAGCAAATTTCTGATTCTTTAAATACCTGCTTGCGGTTTAGTCGTTGGTATTGGCCCTCCTCCGCCTCCTAAAATAAAATCAAAAATAATAAATAAATCTACCAACTAAAATTAATCTAATTGAAACTGAGACATTAAACCTGACTTTTCTGCAACTGAGACAACAATCCTGAGTTTTGTCTTCCAACTTTCACTTTTAAATTGATGATTAAATTTATTCCGTTCCTGGTGCCTGTCATCTGCACATTTGCACATTTGCACAAGCAACACAAAATTTTCTTCAAAAAAATTTTAAAGGAATCACCCTGGCATGACGAGTCAAATTATTTTTCTCGCCATTTCATTCATCGTCTGTTCCCAGATTCTTTCACGGATTTTGGAATTTTGCCAAGAGAAACACGGCTTGTTTGCTCGAAAAATAAATAATGAAAGAGAAACTATTTTGTTGCTAAATTAATCGTGGTTCATGGCTACCATTTTTCATGTCGTTTCTACACATTTCTTTTGTTCTTATCTACTTTTTCCTAAGAACAATGTTGTATAGATGGAACAAGCGGCTTTCGAAAAGAGTGAAACTTTCTTCTCACAATTTTTTATATCAGGCCGTTAGGGAAAATGAAAAGATGGCTCGTGTGAAAACGTGCTCCCGAAACCATTGATGAATATTAAAGTAAAAAATTTGAAATCGGGTTAACAAAATTTTGCAGGTTTTTGTTATGACCGGGGGCTATAAAATCAACAAGACAAAACTGGAATGATGGGTTTCCAGAAGTGTCGCATGATTTCTAGTAATATGATTGGCTAATTCTGTGACGTTTGCCAATCAGCGTTAGACAACCAAAGATTTAGAACCTATTCTAGTGAGGTAAAGATTTAAAACTTGCAAGATCTTTGACAGTGAAAGTGACATTTAGAAGAAAACGTTTTCCTCCTCAAATTTCGTACAAACTTTAATCTTTTTTTGCTGCAACTTTGGCAAAAAAATACGTAGGAATTCAGCAATTGTTTCCAGCACTAAACTTTGTTTGCGCAATTCAACTATACAATCATAAATGACAACTTGTGCTAAGAAGGTGGATTGACAGGCTACCCCCCCCCCCCCTCATGTATCATAGCATGAAATCTATTTCAGTGTCAAAGGAGAAAATAAGTTTCCAGAGGTTATTGTAGCACACAGAACGGTTCCAAAACTAAACTTTTTGTGCACGATCCAATTCTGCAATCACAAGCTCAATTTCTTAACATTCTAATAAACATTCGTGGTGACAGGTTTAGCTAGAAATAATGTATTGACATGCTACCCACATTATGCATCATATAATGCAAAGAACGGTCACAAAACTAGTCATTGCTCTGCAATCATAAATGACAGCATTAATTGAAAAAGATAGATTGACTCGCTATCACCATATTGAAACATATAATGAAATATGTTTTTGTGCCAAAAGTAAAACAAAATGTTTCTAAATATACATACCACATGCCTTTGGTTGCACTCGTAACTCATCAATTGCAATATCCCCACGGTAACCATCCCCTCTACTAGCACTGATAGCAACCTGAACAAGAAACAAGTTGTCTTTCATAGACATTCATTCGCCTTTTGATACAGTAGGAACAGTAAAAGATGCAATAAATTATCATCAGAAATAATATCCTGCAAGACCTCTTATTCTCATAATTTTAGTTTCTTGTACATGCAATTTAATATAAAATGTACTATAACATTTTATGAGAAGTCCTGCAAAAGCATCAGCAAAATGTAGGGAGTATCCGACTTTCAAATTAAAACATTTTGCAACGAGGAAAAGCTTCCAAGAAAGCATAATATAATTCAAATGACATTCAATATTTCAATAATTGATTCAAATGACATTCAATATTTCAAATTAAGCAATTTGGATAAAATCACCATACCTCATATGGTCCACCAACAGGCAAATTGATTTGAACATCTAGCCACTTACTTCCTTGATTTCCAGTTTTCTTAAACAGTTCTACCTCCTTCCCGGAAGCATCAACTTTGATAACTTTAAGAGTATTTATATTAGATCCATACATGCTAGCTTTCATAGAGAGACACATGAGAATCCTTGTGGCAATGTTTGGGCTGCGTAGAGTTGCGACATCCCCTTTCTTTCTTGGATATGAAGTCTCGATATATGCGTAATAATCTGCATGAAACAATAGCGAAGATCAGGCGGAGATCAGTTATACTACACAAACTACTTAAATTAAACTTCTCAAACAACTATTCTGTGTACATTTAAACTTTGAGAAACTAACGTTCTGTGCTGTTTTTCTACAGGTCAAATGAATTCCAAAAACAAATGAGTTAAGTTATACTTGCCACTAGCTCCGGTAGCGCTAGAAGATGGTCCGGTGCTACTGGAAGGTGTTCTTCCCTTCCTTCTGGTCCAGTCAAATTTATCATTCTTCGCCTGTTTCCAGTGACATATATCCGTCTCGAAAGCGCATGTTAATAGTGCTATTAAAAAAATGTAAAGTACAGTTAGCCGGTAAAACGACAAAGTGTAGTGTAAACGCAAACCTGGGTCGAACCTGGGTCAGTTTTGATTCTCGCCTGCGCATTTTCTAAACGAGCGTCACTTTTCAAGTTCTTCCCTCATGCAGAATGTCAGCAGAGAGTTCCCATTTTAAAAGAAATAATATTTTGCAAACATCATGAGCAAGAGCAAAGAAAAAACAGACCGAGGATCAAGAATCCTTTTGAAAATAATTTGCAAATTTTTCAATCTCACCCCAAATGTCGTTGTGTTTCGTTGTGTTTCTAGCCGCCTTCTCCGCGTTAAAATCGGCTTTTCATAAAGAAATAAAACGGCGAAACCATCGTCTTCAAAAAAACACTCTGTCTGCAAAATTGCAAGCCCTAAACATAATCGCCGCAATTTCCGTAATGTTGTTGATATAATATTGTTGATGTTTTTGGAAAATGCGCATGCGTGTATATAACTAACCTGGGTTCGCCCCAGTTTCGCGTTCACACTACATTTTGAGAATTTTGCATGTTTTTGTAGTGTGAACAAAACTACAAAATCTAATGAAAGATCAAATTTCGAGGGTGCTTATTTTTACAAATTTAATTTTCATTGACTTTTTACGCGATTGGTTATTTTTCACGAAACTGACAAAAATTTATACCCGGAAAATTATTTGTTACTAAGTTTTATGTGAAAGACTATGTAGTGTTATGTATGAACCGCAATTTAATAATTTAAGAGACTCTGTATTAATTTAGAAAACAATCATGATTAATTCCAGTGTAAAGCAAATGAACAATAAGCAAAACTATAATTATTTTAGACGTACATGGTGAAGGAATGTATTTTCCAGTGAAACATTCACCATCTATTAATTGTACGTCATCAACCGCAATCATATCACCAGATTGTGAGCCAGAAATTGAACCCAATATCAAAATCTACAAAAAATACAGAGCATCAATTTTTGCATGATTTTATCTAATATCAAATATGAGTGCGAGGTCGGCGAAAAAAACGATTTTGTCTTAAAAAGGCAGTGGTTGTAAAGAAAAACTCTTACTTACGACATGATTTCTTTTGGCATATTTGTATCACTCGTAACGACGAAAGTGACAGCAACGGAATAACAAAGAATAAAAGAACAGCGATCTTATGGAGTGAGACTACAGTGGTTGTAAAGAAAAACTCTTACTTACGACAAGAATTCTTACGACGAATTTATATCATTCATAACGACGAAGACGCTATGAGGTAAACATTACTTCGACATAAACTAATTTGAACATTACATCGAGATAATGTCAAAATAACTTCAACCTAATACTGGTTACGTCGTAAAAAATAATATGAGTTTTTTTCTCATAACCACTGCCCATTCAAAGCCAGGCTATTATTATCGCCTGCACTGAGTTCTAATAATAACACGGATGGACTAGGCATAATGAAAAGAAAAAAACAGTGAATATAATATCAACAGACTTAGGCAATGAATATATCTATACTAAAATAAATAAACACCTTTGATATAAAATTGTTACAGGGAAATAGAGAGTTTCTTGAACTGAGCACATATCAAGCCAGACAACAAGAGAAGAGTTATTCAAAAGATTCGTGAAAAAGCAAAAATTAAAATATTTTTAAAAATTAAGACAACACGAAAAACTTGAAAAGACAATTCTGAAATGCATATTAAATGAGAAGAAGCTCGCAGAGAACAAAGGAGGCAGTGGTAAACAGATGTGCAATAAGAAGATGAGGAAGGATGTCAACAGCCTTTTTAAAGCCTTGAAACATGTTTCTAAGCAAATAAATCAAAACGAACAACACAACACTATGACGGAACAACAACTTGTAACTGATTAAGCAGCTCACATTCAAATATATATCGAGCAGGACTTTTTAATATTTGGTTTTTATCCATAGTGAGAGAACTACTTGATCTCTTGATTTTGCCATAAATAATACGTTTGTGGTTTTGCAAATAAATAAAAACTTCAAATAACATACATCATATGGCATATTTCTTCCTCCAACAGTAGCACTTAATATGTTCCATTGAGTTCCTTGGCTTCGAGTTGCAGTCCTCAATGAAGTCTTTCCCATAGAATCCTCCAAAATGACATCGAGGCTCTTGGGAGAGTTTCCTGTCATCTTATAAAATAGTTCGAAACATTTCGAGCTTGAATGTGTCTTCATCTGTGGAGAGGTTATTCCGGCATTTGTTTTAGCCTTGGTTCTAGGAGTCATTGCCAAAAATGAACCTGAAAGAAAAATATATCATTTCATGTATTACTTCTCGTGAAATGATGATTATGATGATCCTCATCATCATTTGGCTGCAGCCCAGACACAAATACAAAGCGCAGCGTTACTCCATCATCAGTGATGTCAGCTTGTCAACTTCTTGGCGAGTGTCTCTTATCATCATAATTCGGCCACAACCGAGATCAAACACACAGGTCAGTGTTGCGATTTAATGTTCTCCGTCATCAGTGATGCCGTGACTGTTATCAAAATCCATTTGAAAGCGACTGAGATGTGGCTTCTTCCGTAAAATGCTTATACTTTCCTATGTAAAGAGGTCCTTACAAATGAAGAAGTCCTTACCTTAAAAATAAATAGTAACAAGATCGATCGCTTGTCAACAAAATAGAAAAGGAACAATTTTAAATTATGTGGACATGCATGTTAGAATAAAATGCATAAAACATCTTGAAAAACTGGGAAAAAATTACATGCACTTCTAAACACGAAGGATGGCGCTCCATAACAGCATATGCTATGCCACATGGCGCGTGGTGATTACAATAAATATGGTGATAAAATACAACTTCAACTGTCAAACATTTCAATAAATATACAAATTTAAAAACAACAAATTTTACTGATTATTTTAGAAATATAACAAGAAAATACATAAGCAGATAGTAACAAATTATCAATGCAAATAAAGCACAATGAAGATACCTTTCTCTGTACCATGGTCTTTGGTTCCAAATTTGGTTTTCGCTGTTAACCAATTTCCATCGTACATCTGAACATCTGTCCAGCCACACGAAGTTTTGTCGAAATCACATGAGATGGAATCTAAATCAGTTTAAAATTATTGCCTTTATACCTAGCTCAAATCTATCTAAAATTCATTAACGTACCTGAGATTGATTCAAATAGTTACAAACTTACAAAATTGTCAAATATTCCCGTCGAGTTTTTGCATAATGTTTCTGCATTACTGCTTTTTTATTCAAATTTACCTAAAAATTTATTAACATTCATTTTATTTTCATTTCAAATATTAATGGAGAGCAGCCCTTCAATAAGCCTTATGTTCGACCTCAACTGGATTATGGTTATGTTATATCTCATACCCCTCATATTATGAGAAATTTCAGTAACAAATGAAAAAAATTGGAATTAGTTCAGTACTCCGCTACACTTGCAGTTACCGGTGCTTGGAAGGGTACCCTGGGTACTATAGCCTTGAAGAAAAAAAATGAATTTTTTGATTTTCTTTTCTTTTTTCATTTCTTCATCCTCATTAAAACTCCGGTAACCAGGGTATTGGAAGGGTACCTCATTCGCAAAACTTTACAATGAGCTCGGATGGGAATCTTTTAATACACGTAGGTGGAGAAGGCGTCTTGTTCTATTCCACGAAAATATTAATAAATTAACACCTGACAATACAATGCTTCATATACCCAGGAGCGCCGTAGGGGCCCGTAAAAATTGAAGCCTTTTTATATTAAAACAGGCCCCGGGCACGTAAGCAATTAACTCTGTTTTCCTTCGTTTTTCTACGTCGGTGTCCTGGCCGGGCCCGTAAAATGCAGGCCTTGTTTTTTCTACTTACTAAATCAGGCCCCGGGCCCATAAAAATTGAAGCCTTCTTCTATTAAACAGGCCCCGGGCGCGTAAACAATTAACTGTGTTTTCTTTCGTTTTTCTACTTCGGTGTCCTGGCCGGGCCCGTAAAATGTAGGCCTTGTTAACTTTTTTTAATTTTTTTTTACTAAAATGGCAAACAAGTACAAGGATGATATTTCGCGGGATCTATTAAAAAAAGAAATAACATATCTCAAATCGATACAAGTTGCAAATTTTGGAGAGGAATCCGTAGTTCATCACACGCTATTAAACAAAATCAGCAAATTCAAGCTTGCTGAAATTTTCCCAAATTTATGTATTGCTTTGAGGATCTTTTGCACTTTACCGGTAACGGTTGCTTCTGCAGAGATATCTTTAACAAACTGAAGCTTATCAAGAACTTTCTACGAAGTACCATGACGCAAGAGAGTCCATCAATTTGAATGCGAGAATGTATATTATGATAAAAGAGAATACATTATTTATATACATTTAATTTTATATACACTAATTGACAACGATAAATTATTAATGAGTTTGAAAAAATAAGACGTAAAAGCAATGCGTCTTCTTTGCATTTTTCTTCAAGTTCAGATTACCCGAGACCGGCTGCACCATAATGAAGTTCTATTTCAGTTTTCTATGTTTCCAGACATCTTTCTTACTTGTTACCTGTCAACTGTATACAAGAGGCGTGTACTATCGTTTGGATTCGAAAACAACAGAAAATGTTGGCAATGCAGACAATTCCGATATGATCCTCTCTCAAGAAATTTTTGAATGCAACTTCAAGAAGTCTTGCAGTGAAACAATTGTTGAAGAAAATCAAGGGAAAAGCAAAAATGGATTCAATTTTTTGTGGAAGAAAGTTCCAACTTTTCCAAAAATCCAATACAGTGAGTTTTCTCTTTTTCTCTCTTAAGCGCGTTCTTAAGCCTAGTTTCCACATAATCAAGGATCGCAATAGCCTACGTGCTATTTGCAAGGAGTATTGAGTTCTTTTGATGATTCCATATAATCGCATAGGATTGCAGTTGTGATTTCCTGGGGGCAAAAATTGTTTTTCAAATTTCGAAAACAAAGTAAAAAAATACTGTTCATGGCAAGAAGTTGCACTAGTTCTGAAAATGTGTTTCTATTAATCGCAATCAGTCGCAAAACTTTGCAAGCAATCGTAGCAGGATATAATTTTTTCTGTAAGCAATCGCAAGCCCAGGGTAGGCAGTACCACCTGATTTAGGTAGGGGACTTGTCCTATATATCTGCTGACCCTGGCCATAGGGTCGCAAAGAAGTCGCTAACATTTTTCTGACGTGTTTCCATATGATCGCAATGAATTGCAAATATGAGCTTATTGATCCTTTTCCTTGAGATTGTTGTGAGTTCTTGCGACTCTATGCACAGGCCTACCGGAAGCAGGTCAGAGCAATAGGGGCAGAACTCTCAAAATTAGGAAAAAACAATGGAAAAATGAAAGCATTCTGCCATTTTCTCTCCCCCCCCCCCTCTTCACGAAAACTAGGCTTTATTTACTAAATGCTCCTTTTCTAATCCTGAAATAAATGTACTTACGATGATAATATACAATATATACTGTACACGTTTTTTTTATTAGGAACACCTTTATAACAACTCGAGGCTGGGCTGATTGCCCAAAAAATTGAGAAACTTTTAAGGAACTGCTCATGCTGAAAATCAAAAAAGATAGATTTAAAAATATGAAAAAACACAAAAATCTTTTACTTGATCGTTTCTCATTCTAACCAAATTACCTATACACCATGAATGTCATTTTTGAAAGCGAGACTCTTCAAAACCTGGCCAGTTTTTTTGTTTACTGTAATGTTTTGAGTCGTACGTATGGTCATAGACCGATATAAACGTGGACAATTCTTATTTGTCTAGCAAGGAACTGGTAAGTAACTTTTAAGCCTCATTTCCAAACAAAATTAGGAACTCTAGCCTCAGCCTCCCGATAAGGTTCATTATATAAAAAGAACGTCATTTTATTTACAGTTAACTTCACAAAATTTGCCATCATTTTTATGCATCAGACCAAGTACTCGTTTTTAGTTAGAAAGTTTGATGTGTAGCGGGTAGTATGGTATCTAGACCACAACAAAGATAATCACACACACCATCTCCAGATATATGACAAATAACATTCTCAAACGGTACACATACTTACACATAAAATATCGAAATATGGACTCTATGTACTCTAGATTACAATGAACAAAACAAAAGAATTTAGAATAATACTTAATAATATATAGCATCGACCATCTAATACGGTAATTGGTACTTAGTACAGTCATACCTTTTTCTTTCTGATCGATACATTTAATTGAACTTTTACTACTAGGGGACTAGAAGCGCTAGCAAAAAGAATTATTTCATTTTCAAGGGGACAAACAATAGAAAACGTATTTCAGACATGGCGTACTTGAAAGATGCTCTAAATAAAGGAATTAGAAACATTGAGGTGAATGACACAATAAATAGACCCCGATCTAAGTTCCTCCTGCGTTTCTATCCCCACCGAATTCCCCTGTGGAAAAAAGCGTTGAAATTTTCTCATTGGTTGACTTAACATACAAAAAGCTGCGTTCACCGCCAGAAAGCAGGAGAAACACTAGATTAATCTGGCAATTCCCGGCCCAGAAAAGCATACCACAATTGGCAGAAAAGAACCATTTCAACGGGACACTTTAACGGGAGTGTTATAATGAATATTACTGAATCACATTTCTTACGGGGTGGCCCAAGAAAATGTTCCCACGTTGGTACAGCTGCTGTGAAGGAACTTTAGTTTTAGTAATTCTGTTTTGCTTTAATTTGAAAGAGTTTTTAATTGGTAGATATATGTTTGATACCTTGTTTGCTAAAATCTACCCATTGAGTATAGCCATTGAGTTAAACTCGATAGAGCCAAAAATAGAGGATTTCTGGTGCTGCAATCTGCTGAAAAATAAAAACATAATGGCTTTACAAGGCCACAGTTCTCTACTTGGAAAGCACAAGAGTTAGCTCCAATTTCAAGTTTTTTTTAAATTAAAAGCTTGTCTCTGATAAACTGCTCACTTTTATCTTATCTCAGAACTGGGGGTTGCTTAATCAAGATTTTGGCAAACAAGGCTTAAAAAATTATCAACAATAAAGTACACAACAATTCAGTACATAACAATTTTTTCCAATTAATTTCTTATACCCATAGTTTTGAAAAACATTGCGAGAGGACAACCCACTGACCAGTCATCAAACTATTTAAACGTCATCAATGCTTACAAAGCTGTAGATGGAAACAACAACAACAATTACCATGCTGGCTCTTGCACCCACACGTCAACTGTTCTTCCCCATTGGTGGAGTGTTGATTTTAGCCGGACGGCTGTTGTGCGCAGTGTGATGGTCACAAACCGAGGCGGTAATGCGGAACGATTGAGAGATTTCAGTATCAGGGTCGGAAATGTACGGCAGTGTGGAGCGAACCCGTACTGTTTTCAATTTGCCAGTATAAATAAACCATTGACGGTTGAGTTTGCGTGCAGCGGAGACATGGAAGGAAGATTCTTATTTGTGGAGTCCAACATAAATGACTCTCTTACGTTGTGTGAAGTTGAAGTTTTTGGGTACTATTTACGTTAAAGGCCGCTTGAATATTGGTCGTTTATTAGAAACTGGGGGAAAAATTTTAAATCACACTTTTCATTTGGCTAAGAGCGACTCTAATATTTGTCCTGTCTTCCCTTTCAGGCATGGGAACAGGGGTGGCGCTTGGATTTTCTCGACGCAGGGGCTGACACTTCCGACAGGGGGGAGCTTGAAGATGGTATGCAAGCGAATTGAGCCGAAAACAGGGATGGGTCCGGGAAACGTATTTTTTGACCACACCCATTAGATTGGCTTAAAACATGGCAATTTCAGAAATTTGAATTGGATTAATTTGATAAAAGATATTTATTGGATTAAAACTAGTCTCATATCCAATCTGCTAAGCATTACTAAGCATTACTAAGCACGATTCTGCACTTTGGAAATTTATTCATGAGCCTGTTGAGTACAGAGACGCCGGAGCCATCAATATGAAAGGGGGCGAAAATGTAGAAAAAGCATCTTCAATAACTAGATAGGTGAGAGACGTAGACGTCCTCCACAGGCTCAACCTTTTGGGGGACCAGGGGGTATGCTCCCCAGGAAAATTTGAAACTCATGGTCGCTAGATTGGCTGTCGTTTGCCTACCTGCTGTTTTCTTTTAAGAAGACTGGCATAAGCAGACTAGTTTAAGCCATTTTCCATGCCCCCTGGTCCGGTGCTCCTGGTGGAGTATTTCATTTTTCATCAAAGACCATGGGTTTTAAAACACGACTGATCGAAAAACGTACTGATTGAATTGTAGTGACTGTGTTTCTTTCCTGTGTCCTGTGTCCGTAGGAGCACGAAAAGCATCGCAGCGAAGGCGCAACTGTTCCCACATTGAACATGATTCAATCGGTACGTTCTTCGAGCAACATTAATCGTGTTTTAAAACCCATGCAAAGACCGTAAATCATTTCTTTTACGAGGAGCAGAAAAAGGCCACCCATTGCAATCGCAGATGCTGCAGACATCGAAACCACTAACGCACCTTCGTCGCCTTGTTGTAACCTCGGTTTTTGAATAAAACACCCACCTGGAACCAGGACCATTGTTGATAATTGAGACAATTTCTCATTGGATAACCCTCATCCCAAATATTATAGCTTTTTTAAATAAAATACATGGCTAAATAACATTTTGATAGCAAAATCTTACATTTTTGATGAAAACATGTCAATTCCGATCGATGATTTCCTTTTCGAATTAAAAGCCGGATTCGAATCTCAACATTTTTTTGTTTCTGACAAATGTTTATATTTCTCGGACCCCAAGCCCCTAGGCCCCCTTTTAGTGCCACCACTGCATGGGCAACAAGAAACGTTAGTTATTATTTTTATCTGTGTCCCTATACCATGATCACACATACACATCACGGGAGCAGTGACACACTCACACATCACGGGTACATGAACACAGGAAAGAATAACAAATCACGTTTTTTAATGCCAGTGTTTCAGGTTGACTTTCTGAGTAGGTATGTCATATTTTTTTTGCTGAGAGAAGTACAAAAGATTACCAGGGGGTAAGGGTATAAATTTTGACTGACCATGAACATTATTGGGAGGTCGAGGCAGTGACGCCAGAAGCTGGATAAGACAGGGGGCGAAATATTTCTTTTTATGGCAAAGCAATGAGAAAATAAAGAAATTTACCAAATTTTGTTAGGGTGGCAGCGCTCCTTCATCTACAGCGTCCCTGAACCAGGGCCCCCTATATCTCAGTCTTGGCCAGGGGCGTAGGAACGTTTTCAAAAGTGGGGGGGGGGCACGAAGATAAAGGGGCACTTTTTCGTTTTTTAGGGGCACATAAGTAAAGTACCAAAAAGTAAATAA
>JAYJMH010061403.1:0-12168 GCA_036873815.1 Phacellophora camtschatica | reverse complement strand
TCTTACAGCCTTTCAAAGAACTGATAAAAATTTGTAAGAATTCTTGCTATGTTAAGTTACGAATGGCCTGTACTGTAATTGTACTAAAATAAGACCTAAATTGTAACAATACTAATTTATTTTTAAAATTTGCATTGTGGACACCAAGAAAAAATCTATTGAGAGTATCTGGCTTATTGACAATTCAGGATTTTCAAAATGGTGATTCTCAGGGAGGTAATTTAAGTTAGATGTGTCTATAATGTTTTTAAATCTGGTTGTTTTAATTTGAGCAATATTGCAATTTTGGTTTGATGCAGAAGAAATTTGGTTTGGTTTGTTGAAAACACAATAAAATATTTTGAAAACAGTACATTTAAAGACTTGCTGATGTGTGCATTTGTTCAAAATGTAATGGTAAAAAATTGGATTTGTTTGAAATGTAATGGAAACTAAAAATACAGCAAGTTGCAATAAGGAATGTCTTGTACAGTTAGTTGTAACATTTATACTTTGAAGGACCTGCTGTTTTAGCATATTTTATCTTGAAGTATTTTTAATATTTATTTGTTTTTGTAACTTTTAAAATGCTGAAAATACTAAGTACAGTCAAATCTTTGCGGACAAGCGTATTTTAGGTAAATCTCTAGGCAAACTTTGAGTTCTGCGTAAGTTTAAGTTTCATGGAGTTAGGAATGACCTATGTAAACAAGGTCAATGTACAAGGCATTTATATTGTATGGATTAACTAGACTGCTAAGGAAATAGCAGTTACCATTTCAGGACACGTTCGAGAAAAGCTTGAGGTTTACAAATTGTCTCTAAGCAAATACTGTACGTTGACCCTAAGCCATGGTTTGGATTATGCTGGTCAAAAGGATTACTTTGACATGAACGAAATTTGAATGTTTGATTTACAAGAACATTTATATAAGGAAATGTTAGGAGAAAAATTGGGACTTCAAGAAAAGTTAAACTATGTGTGCGAGTAAGCACATGTAATGCTGCTTAAATAAACAATAATTTTAATTGTAACAATTCATATTCAACTTTATTTTTGCCTTTGCTTATGGTCAGTTGGATCAAAGATATGATTTAACAGCAGGCAAAAGGCAACAATGTGGTTGTATATGAATTGTTATAATCATATCGTTTTTTTAAAGTGATATTGCATGCCTCCTCCCTCCCATTATTTGATTTGAGTGATTATTCATCTTTTACAAAGTTGGTGAGGTCAACTGTAATAGATTAAAAATATCTTAGGTCAGGTCAACTGTAAATTGTAATAGATTAAAATATCTTAGGACGGGTCAACTGTAATAGATTAAAAATATCTTAGGTCAGGTCAACTGTAACAGATTAAAAATATTTATTTTACGGTGCATCCTTTTATTAAGATGTTTCGTTTTGCTGGTGCAAGGTATGCCCTGCATATTTAACCACTCCAAGAAAGCACGATTTACAGATTTGCAATGATATAGCTCGAAAATTGGAGATAGATGTTTGATTAGGCTACAGAAGATAAATTAAATTACAAATGTGTTGTGTAAGCCTGTTTAAAACATTATCCAAATTTTGTTCCTTGATGTGGGTGCAATTGGATGTGTTTCCATCAGAGACATAACACACGCTCAAGGTTGTTAAGGTTTTTATGTTTTTACACTGGCAGTGTTGCATTTCCGTCGTGTTTAAGCATTTTAATTGAAACACATATAAAAAACAACGATTATTGGAAATATGCTAAATGGAATTCTATATTTAACCTTCAGTCTTAAAGTTAATGCTTCAAGCTAAGCCTGGAAGTAAACAATTTGAAAGACAGTTGAACTGTTCTGAATAAATTGTTTTACCCACCCAGTATTATTTAATACACATGCAAGCTATTTTTTCTATTTTGAATCATATATAGACCAAGCTGCAGCTCTATTTGAATTATTTCTAATTCTTTCAGGCACAATTCGATGCAAGCGAGTTAATCACACAGAGAGAAATGGTACGTTGGTAGAATTTTTATTGTCACAGTTTCACCATTTAGCCCTTAGTTGAGTTTTCACCACAGATCAAACCTGGAATGTGCAGCCCCAAATTAGGTGTAATTTTAAAATTTGCTGAAATTTAGAATTCTTAGACTGAATACGTAAATGTTCATCTCATAAAATGGAAGATTGTTGAGCGCGAATGAAAGACTGCTGGCATAATCAGTTGAAGCAATATAACTGAAGATATGCATGCATATTAAATGCTGAGCAACCATTGAAACGCTCTGGGACAATCATTTGTATATCTTGTGTTCGGTCTACTTTTTAGTTTGCTTACATTTACCAGATTAGCCAATCATATGGAAATAAATTAAGGAACTTGATTGGCTCTTAAAATATAATGTATAATGTATTAAAATATAATGTAAACAAATATGGTGACTAAAATACAAAATTTTCCATGCTTTTGGGATATTGTTTCCTCAGCAATGAGTTAAGCTTTTAAATGATATATATATATGTATATGTAAAGGCGCAATGTAACTACTGGGTGACCCAAATAAATGTTAAAAAGTTTGAAAAACCACTAAAATTCAATTTTGTTTCTAATCTTCTAATTTGTTTTTGTTTAAGAAATTTATATTGTTAAAAACATCCTTGGAACAGCATGTTTCCACTCATTTTCAGCATACACGACTACGCAAAATGAAGCATTAATAGTGACATAATCAGATTTGTGTGATTTTTCAAACGTGTGAAACCTTTTAGTTAACCTGACATGATAAACTATTGATTATGGTATTAAAGAGGATGTGTGTCCGTTATTTCCCTTTAACATGTTAAATATGATATTAACTATTCAATATCGTAATAAATTAACTGCGCACGTAACGATAGTACAGTAAAAGTCTGCATTGAGAACCAAAGCACAACTTTTAAGAACCGTTACCTTAAATGTTCACCACAAAATTTTGAAAAATGCTTAAATTTGAATAAACTAGAAATAGATTTTAAAAATCAATGGGAGTTAAAATAATGCAATTTTTTTTCTGTGCTCCAAAATTAAGAACCTTTTTTGTTGGGCTCACCTCCAATACATTAGGTTCTTATTTGCGGGTTTTCACTGTAATAAGAAAATGCTATTTCTACGTATTTTCAGGTGTCACAAAAAGTTCAAGAATCACTGGTCGAAAGAGCGCAATCATTTGGATTGGTGTTGGACGACATATCATTGACCCATTTAACGTTTGGAAAAGAATTCACGGAGGCAGTCGAGATGAAACAGGTTGCTCAGCAAGATGCCGAAAGAGCAAGGTTTTTAGTGGAAAAGGCTGAGCAACAAAAAGCAGCAGCCGTTATTACAGCAGAAGGAGACGCCAAAGGAGCTAAGTTACTTTCACTTGCATTTCAAGAAGCAGGGGAAGGTCTTATCGAGCTGCGGAAACTTGAAGCTGCAGAGGAAATTTCTGATAGACTTTCAAAATCAAGGAACGTTGTTTATTTACCCCAGGGTCAAGGTGTGTTATTGAATATGCCAGCTGTATAACTTAGCTTGATTTGACTGCGCCAAGAAGAAGTTGGAAAGATCATTGATGTGCAAGTTGAAATCTCCTCACTTGATAACATGCAGTTGCTTTGTTTATGTAATGCAATAAGATTTTAAATTCCCGCAGCAAAACATTTGTCGGAGTTGTCTTACTTTTTACTTTTTGTCAAAAAATGAATGTCACATTATGGAAGATGAAGTGTTTGAGCAGCAAACATTTTTTTCACGGGTTTTCTGAATGTCTGACTTGCTACCAGAGTCACAAACTTCATACGTCACACTTCTATGCCGAGTGAAATTACGTGATCTCAATTAAATGTACAAGTAATCCATATTAAATCTATTGTTTGAAGCCACGCGTCACTTTTGAGTCTCAATTAAATCAATGTGCAGTTGAACTTTTGAGTTTAAGACTATATTTGGTCCAGTTTGTGATGGGCTCAACATCAATGAAATTTGACTCAACACAAATACGACGTTCAAAATATCAAGGTTAAATTACAATAAACATTTGGCCATTTTAAATCTTTATGGTTGCTAATGATAATTTGCTTCAGATAGGCAGATGTAAACTACATCAACATCAAAAACTTTCAGACATTCGTTTTGGTAATATTTTTCGTTCAAAATGCTTTTGCTAGAATGATTCAGTGTCCCTTTTGAATCAATATTAAAATAAGATTTGGCAAATATCACCCTTTTCCCGTGGAAGCTTTCTTGATAAACTAAAGAAAAGAAGCATTGTGACAGCTCTGAAGTCTCAAAAAACATTTTTGGCCAGAAGTTTGTCCGAAATATTTCAGTACAAAACCTTTTTATGTTAATGTGAACAGAGGCGAATTTTGTACAATAGGGAAATTGACACACTAGTTTCAAAGTGTAATCTGTCGAGAACAAAACAAAACTCTCCAAACTGGAAAATGAAAACAAACTAATATTGCTGCGGAGATGTTTTCATTTTCGAGTTTCGCTTTGTTCTCGAGGGATAATCGCTTGGAAACCTTTGGCGTCTCTTTTGGCATCTTGCTGAGCATTTCACAATTGTTACAAAATTCGCCTCTGTTGTGAATGTGCTGTAAAAGCAAACGAAAGATACGTATTGCAGTGTCTGCTTACTCTAACTTCAAAATGTTTAAGCTCATATCTAATTATGTGCCTTTAATACAAAACAGCATTTGGGAATTAAAGAACTAGCTGCATAGTGATATACCGGGTGTCTGGGTGTCCCAAAAAAGTTGAGATGTTTGTCAACTCATTAGGCCAAGGGAAATTATGAAAATTTATGTAACTAGGAGAGCACAATGTTGCAAAAGGATTAAGTTAGCCCAGACACGAGTTACAAGTTTTTTTGGTCAACATTTCAGCTTCACAGCAATCATAACGCTGCCCATTCAAAAACTAATTGATTTTCAAAAGCTGATCGTACAAGTTTCTCAAGAACCAATTACGCAAGTTTTTCAATAACTAATTGTGCAAATTTTTAAAATGGTGTCTCTTAGCAATATTACTTTCTTTGGAATTGAAATTAAGCTAAAATGCTAATGCTGACCAAAATTTTGAGAATTTTTTGGTCATCACATTTTCAACGAAATCGCCGACAACTTCGTGATGAATCGGCTAATTTTGTGAAAATAATTTTCTGAGCTAATTTGATCTATTTTTAACATGATGCTCCAATTTTAATGGCAATTCGCTCCGTTTTTCTTGGCGTAATAATTCTGCAACGCCTCAACTTCTTTTGGGACTAGTTCCTTTGACAAGGAGAGATTCACAATATTTCAGATTTTATATGCAAAAGAAAACAACAGATCTTTAAATACCCATTGTAATATTAAGACATTGCGCTGAAAATACAAGTTATACAGGGTGGTGATTACACCGAGTGACGTAGTTTCTGTCTCGGAAATAGATTCTTAAGAATTCGGGCTATAGAATAACTCTTTTAACGAAGGCATCTCTGCCTTCAAAGAATCATACAGGAAATAGAAGAATTTGCAACAAACAAGAATGTACAACGAAAATAAACTCAACTAATTAGAGTCACTTTTGTTAACGAATTTACACGTACAATTTCAAATAAGACATAAGAAAGATCTCTGGTTATCATTTTTCAAAGTCTATATAATTACTACGATTGCCTATTAAAATTCAGGCCTAAGTTGTGAAATCGCTAAAACCAAAATAATTGACACTTTGCGTTACCTTCTGGTATTGTCACACTAAAAATCACCCCCCCCCCCTCTCCTAAAAAAACTGCAGATATATATAAACAAAAATTCGGAAAAGTTTACGGTTTTCACTCGTATTGAATCCTTTAAAAAACTGTGCACATAAAGAGAAAAAGACACACTCAATTTAACTAAAATGTGCTGTTCTCAACCAGAAATTCTCATTATCGGCCACTTCCACGTGTGAGCCAACTAACGCTAAAACAGAATTTCCTCATGTTTAAAAAAAACTGTCGAAATGTATTTGTACGAACTGTTCATTTTTTCAGGTCAATGAAACTTCTGTCAAAACAGTACTGGATTAAACAAAGGAATGATCATGATGCACGAGAAATCACGAATCATACTGAAAGCCACTAAAAATATAATTACTCGTACCTATAGACGCACTAATTACTAAAGAACAATATACATTGGTTGATAAATTAAAATGTATATTTTGCACCTACTCCTTATTTTCTGCACTTGGAGGACCTAAATCAGGACTGAGTGGAGGACTTTTTGAAGAAAAGATCTCCGAGTTCACCTTGAATTTTGGGACACTGTCCACCCTTTCTCGTCCTGTTTGATACTCCTGAGAGGTGTCTCCTCTATCTCGCCCAATTTGACCATCTTGGTAAGTATGACTACCTTGTGGCGCTGTTTCTGAACTCATAATGACAGTAGTTTCGTCAGGTATATTTGCACTCTCAACCGTATGCGACTCTAAATTTAAAAGAGCCGGTTTCTCGACTTGCTTTCGTGGTTCGGACTTTTCATCTGTGTTCAAAGAGGGGTCTCGAGAAGAAGGCGCCTCTCGCAGTGTTCTGCTCTCTGACGAAAACACGTCTGGTTGGAGGAGATCGTCATTGCTAATTGGTGCAGATTGGGGCGATGATTTTGCAGGTTGTTTCATTTGCTCTGAAAAGGCATTAAAAAAAACTGAAAATAAAATTCAAAACAGAGAGATGTGCAAAGAAATAAACAATAAAAAAAAAATTCTTTATTCGTGCATGATTTTTATGTGACTTGTTGTCAGACTCGAGATTTGGCTTTGATTTGGTGTTTGGAATTGGTTTTGTCATCTCCACGCATTGTCTTATCGACATCATTTACTGAGTGTCCAAAAAAGATGGTAACAGGTTTGATTAAAGCTAGTGCTAAGAATGTCGCTCAAATCAACAATTATTTTTTAAGAAATCCTCTATAGTTAACTGAAAAATAAAAATCTGGTTTGTTGATAGTAATCTGGTTTGTTGATAGTAATCTTTTGAGAACTGAGATAGTAACATCCTCCCACTCAAAACCAGAGGTTTTGAATTTTGCCTATGCTCTTAAAGGATTTTCAGAATCACAGCAGTGTTACAGACAAATACATACGTTGTTTTTGAATGATTCCGAAAAGAATCTCGAAAATCAGTTGCCCACGACTAAATTTTTCGAAAACTAAAATTGCTGTTTCATTTTGGTAGGTTTTTGGTAAAAATGCTGAACAAATAGAAGCACTTCATAGTGACTGAATCTATCAATAAGCGTTTAATTTTAAGTTTTTGGAAATTTTTCCGAGTGTGTTTCCAAGCACCATATAATTCATTTCGTTTAAGGCTATGATTTAGGAGATCCAAAGATGCAATTTCATAATTAATATCTCGACTCTTGATGCACAAATACTAACAAACAGGGTATCAAATTTTGAGTTGACTACCAAGAACTATTTTTTTAATTGTTTCGAATAAATTTGTGTGAAAATCGCACTGCTATTCTTGATCAAAGCTGTTACCCTTTTTTGGGGACACCCGGTATTTAAAAAATATGATATCTACTTACTCATTCGTTTATCATCGTTTGTCTCGTATCACAGTTCTAAACTATAGGCCGCTTGGTCGCTATTATGTTCCATTGCTACCATGACCCTGGCAGCCGGGGGGGGGGGTAACTTCGATTTATAGTGTCAATCCAAATCCCCAGGGCTGGGCACTGAATCGGTATCAAATGCCCCAGGCCGGGGCTTTTTCCAAAATGTATTGAGATCATAGTCAAAAATGATAAATATTAGGACAGGTTCTCGATAGAGGATGCGAACGTTCGAAGAATAAAGACTACTGCAGGTTCATTGACATCATGATTCAACCTTTAGGTGTTCTAGGCAACTCAGTAAAATGCTAAACTCGACTAACGGTTCACATTATCATACCAGCAAACTATACCCTAGGTTAGCTAGTCAACTTTTGCAATCACCTTAATAGAAGATGATAATTTAGCTCAAAAGATGATTTTGATAATTTTAAAAATAATAATTTACCTTCGGCCAAGAATTGCTGAGCATAGCATAAGATTGCTTGATAACAAAAAATTAATTGTTCCTAAAAGAAATAGAAATAAAATTAATAACTTTGTCCTGACGAAGGAAAGCGCAAATACGAAATAGCAAAAGCAGTAATTCTCATTAATTGGCGACGCCAGGAAAGAAGCCTTCAGCCTACTCCCTCCAAGACTCACCTCCGTAACAGAGTAGTATTTTGGGGAAGAGAGTTAATTCTTCCCGTTGGCTAGAATCTTTCAACCAATTAGAAATAGACTGATCTTCAACTTCATATCTTTACGGAAGATTTTTAAAATGCTGCGTAGATAGAATAATGTTTTTCATATTATTGTAGAGCAACGTTTCATTCAAATAATTGAAAATAATTATACCTTTCTTTGCACCATATGAAATCGACATTGCCTCAATTTTCTTATGAGGCCTGGGATTTCAACTGAAAAAAAAAGAGATCAATCGTCAGAAACAGGTTTGACATACAACGTTTAAATGGTTTGTTTGGCAGTTGGCGAGGAAGTGAAAACTCTTTGAGCTTCAAATGAGAAGCTAAACTATTTGATTAGTCAATGTTGTCAAAAACAAGGGAGGAGTTGCGATTAACCTTTCTGCAAAACATAAATTTTGCCTGTAAACGTTTTTTTTGAACAGTGGACTTAAGAGTTGTTTCACATAAGATCTTTGAAAAAAAACATTTTAAAGTATGTTGCAAAGCTAATATATTGGCGGTGATTATTGTATTTTATGAGAAATGTAACAATTGCTTGCATACGTTAACTCATAAGCAAGGACTTGCAGCTTAACTCTCAATACAAGAATCAGTCAACGAATAGGCATATTTCAATGTGTAAATCAAAATTTATGACGTAATATCATGGACATCTGAAACGCAACTTCAACAAAACATGACTTTATCTGTATTTTGAGAGTCGGTTTTCATAACAACAGCAAAACAAACACTTCTCAGAGTTACTCAAACCGTGATTTTATTTGACGATAAATTATGAAGAGGTAATTAACTCCTGATAGATAATGTTTTCAGGGGGTAATTTTCAGACAATTTTTTCTTCATTTTTGAGATGAGATTCTGTTTTGACTCTTCTGCACAATGAAAATGTGCATAGCACAAGACTCCAAAACTTAAAATTGTGGATAATTACCTAAACCATTTCCTCCATTGATTTCTTCAATGGCAGAGTATATGCAGGAAAATGTACCAGTTCGTCCAACGCCAGCGCTTTGAAGATGAACATGAACTCAATTAGTCAATGTTATAATATATAAAATTAAAAGATAATCGTAAATAATATATAAATATAAAAAGTCAGATGCCAAGCAAAAGTTTTTCTTTGTCTTTTGACAAACATTTCATACTTTTGAGAAGCCACCTGAAACGGGGTTCGGCAGCCTGCGAGCAGTCTCAGCAAGCGGAGACTGCGGAGTCTAAATAAGTTAATAGTTTTGAGTAAGGAAGTGCAAATACCTGCAATGAAGAAGCAATGGTGTAGTTACGGTAGGGTCAGCAGCTTCGTGGTATTTGCGAACTTCTTCGTTGAATGCTAGTAAATCGTATGGTGTGTTTGGAATACCACTGCAAATAAATAGATATACATCATTTATCCATATGTATTTTTGCTTCTTTATTTCGAAGCATATGAGACATTAAAATTTCTTTTTGTTATTAAGTTCCTGAACCATAAGATATTAATAAAATCCAGGTTAACATGAAGATCATTCATGCTGAATAGTTTTCTAAAGCAGTCTTTTATGTAATAGTTTTCTAAAATAGTTTTAAATGTATTGGTGAGGTTACAAAGCCTTATGTAAACGAGATGATTTAAATGGAGTAACATCGCTTAAACTTAAAGTGCTTCTTTTAATTATTTCTTGCGCAAGCAAAATGGTGTTACATGGTGGAGATCTTGCAAAGTCGTTAAATGATGCTCAGTCACTTTCCCCATCGCGTTTGTTGCCCATTTGTCATCAACAACACATGACTAAAACTAATACAAGATCAATTAAAATAATCTAACCCACATGTGAGCTCTTAAGACATCTTTAGAAACGACACACGATTCCTAAAGCCCATGGTAAGGAATAGACAAACGTTGTAAGGCTTTGGGACACCTGAGTTGTACATATTCATTTCTATTTGAGATGAACTCGTATTACATGGGCCACAAATCGTACTTATGCATGTTGGAAAATCCTTTCCAATTTGTCGGATTCTCTGCTCACAAATGATCCTCAAAACTGTGTATGGAAGATTAACGTAGAATTTAAGATGTCATCCATCCTCCCACAACCATGTCAAGCCATCTAAAAATTAAAATTTCTTTCAAGCCATCAAAAAGCCTAAAAACTATCTTTTCCCTTTATTTGAAGATCATGTTTATCTTTTGAAACAACTCATCAGGTTTTTAGTTAAAGTTTAAGTTAAAAAACCGAAGTTAAACTTAATTGTTGCGAATACAGCTTGTAAGTAAGAAAGAATAAGAGCCGCGAAGAATACGTACCAAAATGTAACATCAATATTGGTATATACATACATGTAAACATATTCTGCATATATTAGAGCATTAAGAAATAATTATCAAATATCAAACTTACTAATCTGGCCAAGCTGTGAATTGTAGATGTAATACAGTTCTGGTGTCTTGGCTCTATAGAGAAAAAAGGAATTCTTTTGAAATTTTTATTACTTCATCATACGTTGAAAACTGGGAATGGAGTTTGTCTAATTTCTCTTCCTCTTGATATTTTCACGAGAGCAGTTCTTTAAAAAGTGAGTTTCTTAGAACTGCGCATGCTCTACAAAGTTATTTTCAGATTTGCTGCACCTTACTTATCCATGTCACATTTCTTTAAAACTAGCTCTACTTACCTTCAGATTAGTCAAAAAGAAAGTCCGAATCTTCCATGTTGATCCAGCTTCTTGTTCGCTCAAGTAAACAGAAATATCTCCAAATTCTATGGTTTGCTCTAGCTTCCTTGGCCAATATGGATGACATTTAAGCTATGAAAAAATTGATTTTGTTTAATTCTCGGGATTCTCCAAAGCGTCAGCAAAACAATAAGGTCACACGGCCACTGACGAGAGAGAGGTTTAAGAAAACAAAAGGAAATTATGTGCCACACCCAAACCACGCCTATTTTCTTTTTTTGATGAAAAAGATTTTTTAAACATTAAGCTTGTTTATCATTTTCTGGACTCTGTTTCCAAACAGAAACAATGCCATGTAAATGTAGCATAGGAAAATTTTGCATTTCAATCACGAATCGATGGGCTCAATCAACAGAACAGCCAATCAATTTGCAGAATTCCTAACCATGTGATAAAATGCTGTGTGCAACGTTTTGAAAACATCCAATGAATATGCAGTATCTTTGAAAATACACAATGTAAACGATGTATTTACATTTTGAAAATATCCAATAAATTTGCAGAATTACTAACCATGTGATAAAATGCTCTGACGTAATTGGCTTATCTCAAAATTATCTCAAAATGAAAACAATCTCAAAGATAGATCATATACAACGTTCTCATTTGCTTGTAAATGTACGATGCCTTTGTAAATATTGCAAAGGGTGGGATTTGATAAAATTGTCTTAAGATTTCATTTATGAACATGCCAGCATTTAACCTGAAGGTGACACATATATCATCAAAGAAAATGCTGAGGAATAAAGCTCTAGAGTAACAATTTTGGAAAGTCAGTTGCTTATTTTTTCGAAAACAAAATGCAAATTAAGGCACGATAAGGCAGCAAAGCAAAAATAATAAATTTCTTGAAATGAAATTTAGACTTTAAAAGGTAAGTCACCTTATTCCCTTCCACTTCGTTGGTAAGCATAACGATGACGTAGCTGCATTGCTCCCATACCATAGTCCAAAAGTCAATGAAACATTGTGGGATTGGTCCTTGACTGGCAATGTACTTTGGAGAAAATGGCGTCAAATTCTACGAATAAGAAAATAACGCTTAAGCAACGGGGTATAGTGAATGACAAACGTGCATGCATTTTAGAAGTAAACACCTGTCTCAGTCATAAACACTTAGGGCGTATTCTTTTGGGCGTCTTCTGAAAACGGTAGAGTTGGTAGAGTTGGAATGCGTGTTTCTTTGGTAACCCCTA
>JAYJMH010061392.1:0-12168 GCA_036873815.1 Phacellophora camtschatica | reverse complement strand
TGAGCCATTAGCTAGCTTCAGGAATAATTTGATGACCTTTTAAGCAGTTTATTAATGTTGTTATGTTTTAAATAGTACAGTATTTGAATATGCATTTGTTATATTTCAAATAAGATTAAATATGTTGCATTGTTTGATTTAACTATATGCTTATATAAAGATAATTGCTATATACGGAAATGAGAGAATAGCAATTGGGCGTGGTTCTAATAAAACTGGGTGTTGTCAAAGTGCCCTTAAAATGTTGTGCCCCTCCACTATTCAAATGCTTCCTACGTCTCCGGTTATGTTCATACATATCATACAAAGTGTAAAATTTAAATTATTAAATTTAAAACTCTAAGCCTAATTATTGGCGATAATGTTGTTTCAATCCATAAACGTACTTCAAAATTTGACACTTCAGATTGTGGTTTCCCCAACGTCTCCAGCGTCGTGTTCAGGTCCCTTAGGCTTGTACCTTTTCAAATGTAAGCCAAATCTATGTCGCGCCAAACCGGACAAAAATATAAAAGAAAAATGCCCATAGATGTAAAAAATTGTTGTTCGGTCAATAATTTTTGTTTTCACACATTGTAATTTGGGTAATACCAAATCCTAATTTGGTTGTCACAACATAGTAATTTGGTTGACAAATGTCGGATTCTTTCGGAACTGCCAACTGTCTAATCCATTTCGGTAAACTTGCCCCCAGTCTATTTCGTATCGTTAATCAGTAAAAAATATGTCACTGCCGAGGAAAATACCCTGCGGAGTATCGACCTCGCCCGAGTAGGCCAATAAACTTGGAAAAAAATAAGTAGACTAAACAAAAATTACCGTGTCGTCGTCTATTTTAGATTGAAAATTGTTCAAACAGCAAAGAATGATATTTACGAAAAAGACAGTTTAGTGGATGAATTATCTTGTCTGCAAATCTGTCGTTTGTGATTAACAGTTAAAATTTACCTATTCTCATCATTAAATTAGACCAAATTAGATTCGGGGTCGGCTTGGCAAATTCTTCTTGTTTCTCTAAAATGTTTTGTCCATGTTTCTAATAGCCCCCTAATAGCCTGTGCTAACAGCGAGCTCAGCTTTTGGTAATTGAAAGTCTGTTCAGTGTTCAGCTGTTCACTATTCCTTTTGTCTCAAATTTTACTTCATTGCAGTATTCATTCGCCAAGAAATGTCTGTCAAAATCCTCAAAATCATATGATTTTAAACGTAAAAACTGAAATATCTAAACTAAACGAGATAGATGAAATATCTAAACTAAACGAGATTCGCATCTAGCTATTAGAGGGGGACATTGGAATTTGCGGTATTGCGGTTTTGACCATATTTTATTGCGGTATTTCGGAATTTTTGTATTTCGGTTTTGCGGTACTTTGCGGAGTACGGTTTTTACCCTTGAACAGGAACATAATCTGAACATAATCAAAATAATAGTGATAGTTGTATTGCCAATATTCCTATTTTATAATGTTTAAATCATAGATCTTTCTAAAGCAACCAATGATAGAAAAACATGATAGAAAATACTGGCGCAGCAACTGCGTGTGACGTCATAGTAGTAGTAAATCATAGCGGTTTTAAATGTTTTTGCGGTATTGTGGTTTTTGGCCAATTTTTCTGCGGTTTTGCGGGTACCCCCAATAATGTCCCCCTCCTATTATATAGGAAGCTAAGCGGAATAGTAAGGACTGGTCTAGTCTACCATTTCGGTTCAAAAATATACCTGGAGTGGCTAAATCAAGCCTGACTCATAGTCATACGGCCCTTAGTTTTGCTATGCGGAGAAAAAAGCCCACACACACAAAATAGCCCAAAACAACACAAACACAAAACAAAACAACACAACACAAAACAGCCCAAAACAACACAAAAGCCCACACACCCAAAACAATGACGCAGGGAAACAAGAGACTGTGCATTTTGTTTTACATTCAATGTTGCTGTTGTTCAAACAAAATTTGAGAAGTTTGAAATTTGAGAAGGAAGCATCATCACACAGCTCAGAGAATTTTGTTTGCAAGATTCTGCACAAGCCAACAGGTATTGGTGTGCATAAGGTATGCATTAATCAGATAATCAATTTATACCTCTCTCTCTTCCTTGCTTTACTTGTTTTTTGTTTCCAATTTTGTTAAAAAATTCTCGCTCAGGCACGCTCGTCGCTCAGCCACATGACAATCCCAATGTAAATGGTCATAATAATGATGATAAATTCCAACATTACTTACAATATAATGTTTATTTTATAAATTACAAATTATTTAAATACAATACCAAAACAAATTACAATTTAATCAAACACCAAGAAAACGTTGGGGACACTAAGAAAAAATCCATTTGGGGACGTACCATCATCTCTAGTCTAGCCTAATAATGCCCTTTGTGATTTTTTCCAAGACGGTTGTGAGGGTCCAACACCAATTTTCTTCAGCTTTACATACGTAGACACATATAAATTACACACATAAATTATTATTTCATGAGGAATATAAATTCAATCTCTTTCTTTTTCATGTATTTTAAGGAAATTTGCTTGGAAGATACACATATATTATATTTTTGGTACAAGAAATTTTGTAATTACGTTTACATACTCTAGTTTTCCATGGTTAAAATCGGGTTAAACATGCTTATGATGACATTGAAGTGTCGTTAGCAAAAATATGTGTATTTTTATGGTTCATCTTCATTTCAAAATATCAAAATTTTACCTTAGTACTGCAAGTTTTTATTTTGACAATGATGGGTAGGATGGGAGAAGAAGTAACCTTTAAATTTTTTAATAATTATAAGAACGCAAAATTGTATTATTCTAATGTATCAATGTGGTTTATGTGGCTATGCCAGTTTCTGTTGTTTTTTGTTTGTATCTGTTATTTAAGGCATTTCTGTATGCCACTGAACCATCACTCACCATATAGAACAGAAAAAGATGATACATAATAGATAGGAAGGGACAGGATGTCAATGTTTTTTCTTTTTTTGTTGACTGCTCCACTTCTTTTCACTTTTTTGTCTGCATGCAATTCATGTGACATGAATTGGAAATATTTCCTTTAGAAATAAAACTGTATATTTTTTGTCTGTTTTTGTTTGTTTGTATGCATGTACCGGGTGTCCCAAAAAAATGTTGCAGTGTTTAAAAATTCATTTGTCCAATACAAAGTGAATAAATGGTAATTAGAAAGAGAACACTGCATTGCAGAGGAACAAAATTGGCCAATAAAAAATATTTGAGGTTAATTGGTTCATTTGTTCTGAAGTTATTAGCAATTTAGTTGTTTCATCATCTTTGGCTGTGTGTTTTATTTAAACAGTGAACATCTTGTCTCTCTTAAACAGTGATTGTTGAGATATCCAAACTAGGCTGGATATTCTGCAGATACCAGATAATGCCAACTTCTGCAATTAGACAATTATTGCATTTAGCATAAAAAGAAAAGAAATTGAGATAATATTAAGATGATGTACACATCAAGAGCAGGTTTTGAATTGAACTGAATTTGAACTAAACAGAAGCAGAACTGTGCTGAACATTTCCTGCATTGAGGCAAGAATTCTGGCTCATGTAAACATGCTTTTGACAGGCCTGTATGAATTTTAGCAGGCATGCAGCAATTGGCATGCCTTGATGATTTTAGGCGTGGGAAGGCGTGCAATAATAATTTTAGGCCCAAATGAGTGTTATTTCAGGCCTCACTGTTTTCGTTTTGATCCGTTTTTGCTGCTGAGAACAAATCTTGTTTATGTCCCTGTTCACATTGATCCGTTTTCAAGTGAAAATGATTGGAACCGCTATGACATTCATATTTTCCTCACGAAAACAATGCTATCCTCACTTTTTGAGAAGGAAAGTGTTTTCAAATGTCTTTGGTATTCACACTGGAAATGATCCGTTTTCAAAGCAACCCGTTTTCATTCGGTTTCATTTTTATCAGCGTTTTCAAAATTCTCCATTTTCATAGCAGATTAATTAAAGGTAATGTCAAAAACGGAGAAAAATAGATCGATTCATTGCATTTAAGTTGAATACAGGAGTCTCAGGGTCAAACAAATAAACATTGTGGTTAAAAATTGATCTTCATATCATATTACACTTTTAAAAATTATCAAACGCTTCTCGTTAGCCTGCGTGCAGACTCAAACTGTTCCTTGGTAAAAGTTTGAAACAGTTTGAGGCTATGTGTAGGCTACTTCTCGTTGTCAATGTCAAAGTCGCTGTCTTGTTCCTCTTCAATTGTGATTTCTTCATTCAATTTTTTTCTTTGTCTGAACGTTGTCGTCCATTTTCTTCAACCTGTTACATTTTTTATAAGAATTGCTGATATAGCCTTCGGTTTTTCAAAGAATATTTTCATAAAACGTGGAAATTTTAGCAGAGAATTAGAGCTCTGAATAGCCTCAAATGTACAGGCCTGTCTTAATCCTTAATCTAAAGTGCATTTCATTATTTTAATAACCCAAACATATTATTTTGCCATTGGGTCCATTGACTCTTTATATATTTTGTCTGTTGAAAATATATAAAATTAACTAGTTGCTTGGAGAAATAAACACAAATTCAAAGTCCTTTCAGTTCTGTTTCTGTCACCCAATTTTTGAAGTGTTTATCCAGTGCCAAAGAAATAAACAAGTGAAAATGTAGAAATTGCATCAGCAAAGCATCCTGGCACGTTTTATTGTTTTATGGACAGAAATTGTCCCAAACCCAGGCCTGTACCTTTGAGGCTTGCGATCACACTCGCAAGATTGATCCGTTTCGTATTGATGTTTTCGAAAGGCTGCACTTTGCACCTATAAGTCTTTCCAAGTTGCATTTATCTAAGGTATAGTCCTATATGTACTTCCATTTTTGAAACAGTAAAAAGCTCTTAGATGAGTGTTCGTACTTTTTCTATCTTTGTTTTATGTGTGTCTAGATAGCTCTTCCGCTGAAGCCGCTGGAGCTTTCTGTGTCTCTGTTAGAGCCAGCAAGCGTTTACAAAACATTTTTAGAAGCGAGGTATGGTGTTGTAAAATAAAAATAAAAAATAGTAAAATGAATTTTTTCCTTAAAATAATCTCTGTGCATGCCTAAAATTTTCAAGGCTTGCTTTTGATCGCACATGCTAGGATCTATTCAGAGCGCTAATTCCATGTTAAAATTTCGACTTTTTATGAAAAATATTCTTTGAAAAACCGAATGCTACATCACCGTCCAATCCATATAAAAATGAGACAAAATAAAGAAAATTGACGACAACGTACAGACAGAAAAAGAAAGAAAAATTGGACGAAAAATAACAATTTAATTGAAGAAGAACGGCACAGCAACCTGGACATTGAAGTGGAGAGGGAGAGCGTGTTTGATGATTGTTAAAAGTGTAATACTGTATGATATAAAGGTCGCTGTCCCGTTCCTCACTGTTAAATTGTTCTGCCCATCCTGCGCACGCGATTGTTCTGCCAATATTTGCGCACGCGAAAGCATCAAAGGCTTAACGATGCCAGCATCCACCCAACACCAAGCACTAACGATTTGCTTACTTTTAACCTAACCCACCACCAGAAAACGCATGCTAATGAAAAACTAAACCGACAACAAATATTTCTTGTTGGTGAAGATTTTAATTTGCTAAAACTAAAGTTTCGATAGCCCCGCCCCGACGAGGAGACATTTGACACCCCAGACCTTTAACTGGCAAATCTTTTCCTTCCGCACTAACTCGGCTTAAATTGCATTTAACCCGTATTTAAATGCAAGGCGTTCAAACAAACAGACTTGGGCCATTGCACCTACTCATGGTGACTTGACTCCATGGGGTGCCAGAACCACAGGGGCCCCCTTGCCCTACCAAAATCAGGATATAATTTCTTCATTTTTCTGTTGTTTGCCAACAAACGAAATTTCTTACTGGCACCCTTGGAATCTATGTGGTGGGAGAAATCAATCTTAACTATTGGAACAAAGCAATAGAAACCTTTGTTATTTTGTGGGATCTTTGACACGCAAAGATCATGAAATGCACCTAAATGTGCACCTAAATATTTACTATTGAATTGTTTTTGCTGTTGCTATTGTCTTCTATGTACATACTGGCTGAAATTAAGCTTCTAACTTGAGTTATATTAATGTTTATTTTAAAAGCAAAAGATGGATGAGAAAAAACCATTGTTGGGAAAGAAGACTTCAAAAAACTCCAGGGATCCATTTGTTGTCAACCAGTCATTTAATGCAGCGGATTCAGATGGTGAAAACCTGAATGTTTTAGCACAGCATTCAAGATACAAGTACTACACAAAGCTACATCCACAACGAAAGCTGGTTGGTTATAAAGTTACATTTAGCTAACATAAAGTTACATTTACATTTGTTACATTTAGCTACCGACTCTGATAAACTAAAATATTCCAAGCCTGCAAATTTCGTTATTGAAAGGCATTATTCGATTAAACTTTCTTCATAAAAAACACCGTTTAAGATACATGTTACAAAAGCAATATTTCTGTGCGACCCAAGGAAAGCAGAGCTTAATTAATCTGGGCCGCTAACATTAAATCTAAGTTAGAGTAAAGAGTTATATTAAAAAGGTATACAACGAGGTTACAATTACTGATACAATGCGTTGATGGAAATCTAAATCAAAAGTCAAACACCATACGAGGATAAGGTTAATTTGATTTTTCTAAAAATTTAAAAGCTAATAAGAAACAGTGAAATTAACAGTTGGAAATATTTATGACGTAAACAATCAGCATAAATTTGATCTTAATATTTGAATAATTTCCGAGAATGAATTCAGAAAATGTTTGCAAGATTTTGACTTAAATCAATCAAAAATTTATCCAATCTTCTTTATTTATTTTTCTCATAGATCATACCAGATCATGTTTTGCCAGCTTATTTGTTCCTTCCAATTTTTCCAAAAGTTGGCTCTAAACAAAGCAGTTTGATTACTATGTGAGTTTTAATTTTGACATTTCTTTTTCACTGCATGATACATTTTTAATGCAAATGTATTTTTGGAAGTTATCTATTTACTTTCTGAAAGTTAGTCTTGATTTCCTGGACTAAAGATCTATAACAAGAGTAGCATCGATGTCATTATTAGGTACGTTTAGATCCAAAACGAGTACGAGTACGATATAGAAAGCAATTCAATTTAAAATTTAGGGAATAAACTCGTGAAAAATGTTATTTTCCTGTGATAATTGACTATTGTTTTGGAAAAACAAGCTGAAGAAACCAAAAAGAAGAGGAAATTGGCTGAATTATGACGACAGCGAGAAGGCCTAATCTACAAAAAGAACCTCTGACATTGCGTAAATAGAATATAAGGTTTACGAATAAAATTATTCCTTTCGCTAAATCGCCTTTTGGAGTGCACTTTCCATCTTCACACTCGTATTCGTTCTAGTCTAAACCTCTCTATCATTCTAAAGAAGCCACCTTGGGAATTGATTTACTTTATTGAATAACAATTATACCACAGGGACCCCAGGAAATTCATTTCCTTTCCCTAGATTCCATTCCCTTATCTATATCTACGATCCCCCTTTCCAAAGACCTCCAAATTAACTCACAAACATACAGCTGTCAATTATTGCTTTAAAGACCTCCATCGGGAAGGTAGTTTTTTTCTGCGGATAAGAAAAGGCAGTTAAATAGAAATATAATTGTCTATTTCTTGTATAATCAGGACTCCCTGCTTGTTTTATTCCAGATTCGCAATATGGAATACAATGATGGGAACTTCATTGCTCAGTTTGCCATGGGCTATTGCACAGGTTTTTTTTGCTGTTTTCATATTTTAATTACCAGAAGAACTTGATTTCTTAATCAAAGTGTAACCTATGATAGCTATCTAGGCTCCCCTCATAAAAGTATTAAACTAGCTTACCAAAAAGGATTTGCATAGCAAAAGTAAGACAACGCACGGTCTTCATTGTACAAAATGTAGACAGGAAGATATTCGTCATTTCACTGGCTTTCGATTAAAATTAAAATGGAAAGGTTATTTTAGTGTTTTGATTAAAAAAAATCCCTGAAACTTTGAAGCAATGCCTTCAAAAAATGCATGGAAAATGTTTTGTGGTAGGTAGGTAAAAAAAAAAACAATAAAATATAAGGTTTTTCAAAGCAAGAATATAGCAGTTTGATATTTTCAAAAACTTAGGTGTAATGTTAAAATATTTGCTGAAAGAAAGCTTTGGATGAATATATCAAGGATTGCAGTATCGAAAACGATTTGATGGTAGTAAATTTGGAAACTTTTTAATCTATGATAGTTTTTTAAAGCAGGAGAGGAGTTTTCAAAAATGGATTGAAACAAATTTACTCAGATGTTCCAAATGGTGCAATGACCCTTAAATTAGCTTTCATAGCACCTTTTCTAGCCTACTTAATATATTTCTAGCCTATTCAAACTTGCAGTGATTTTTCAATAAAGACAATAAAATAGTGTTTCAATTCTAATTTTGATTGAAAGCCATTGAAATGACGAATATTTTCCCGCCAAAACCTAGCGTGGTGAAGCCCCTGGACTCTCGTGCCTTTATGATACAACTTTTTTGACTTGGCTTCAAGACACATTTAGCCGCCATTTTTAACAAGATGGTGAAATGCTTTTGTAAGGGGAGTGGAGTGTATGTGACACCAGGCTTAAAAGGTTAAATATTTTACTCTGAAAAAGGTCCTTGAAGATCCAAAGAAGAGACTATTTCACGTCCAGCTAAAAATTTAATTTTTGCAAAGATAACGATGAAAATGGTCTTGTAAGCACAAACATAACAGATTGCACAACAGAATTCAACTTCAGGTCCATGGAAATCAGTTTCATTACAACTTATTTAATGCAACTTGTGGTACACCGGGTGACCCAAAAAAATATTCCCGTTTGCAAGGCTGTAGCATGAAATCCGTGAGACTAAAATTATCAAATTTTACACGAAACAATCATGTCCGAAGGGTAAACTTTGAGTGTGGAATATCATCCAGTCGTCTGCAACCACATTTAATTGTCCAAAATGCGAAATTAAAACTGCCTGAATTTGCGAGCTTTCAAGTTAATTTTTAAAAAAAAATTCAGTCCATGTTTTTACATTAAAACAACCTGTTTGCTTTAGTGGTGCTCTTGGGTTTTAAAACTTGCAAAGATTAACTGATACAACTCCCCAAGTCGATATGGAAGCAGACAAGTTGTTTTAATGTCAAAATGTAGCCTGGAAACAAATAGTTTTTGTTAATTGACTTGAAAGCTGACGGATGAAGGCTGTTTTATTTGCTAGTTTTGGTCATACATACGTGATTGTAGACGCCTGGATGATATTCCAAACTTTTCGTTTTCCCTTCGACTATCGTTTTCTATATACAATTTGAGATTTTTAGTCTCATGGGGATTTTAAGCTACAGCCTAGCGCACGGGGATAGTCGTGTTTGAATCACCTGGTAGATATGCCGTCACCAGAGATCTTTTTTTGACCAATAACGTTTACGGTCAAAGCTGGTGCCGGGACTCAAGGAGACTTAATGTTCGTGGGCCATATCCCCAGACGCATGACGAATGATAATTTTACGTTCCTTTCTTAAAAAGTTTAAGAATGAAAAATATTTGTCATACACAATGAATAGATAACAAAAAGGAAAATAGAGAGAATATTTCCTTGTTAAAATTTAGGAGATTTCTATCAATCCCAGTGACGTTAACTAGAGAAAATATTGTTCCATTGTTTTCGTTTAGTTTTATGTAAAAGCCTATAAAAATGTCAAAGCGTCTCAAGATCGCTCAAATAAATTCAAACTGAAACACTACTTCCTGCAGCACATTGCAATCAGCGTATTTTTGATGCTTTGAAAGCAGTTTAAGCTTGAATTTTTTTCTTTTTGCAGAGTGGGTTTGCACTTGGCATTTTTGTAATCATTTTTATGGGATTTGTTTGCTTTTATACTTGCTATCTGGTTTTGAAATCTGCTGATTCAGTTGGTACATAAATATTGTATTTTATGGTTATGAATTTTTTATTGAATGAGCACGAACAATTCAGACACTTTATTTATTCTGTGGAGAAGGATGTTTTTAATTTTCCACGCCTAAAGTTTAATTTTAGAATTTTCCACGGAGGCTGTGGCACCAGGGTAATAAAGTATCAACCTTAATTATTAAAACAAAATATGACATACAGTAAGAACCCGCCAATAAGAAACAGATTTTTGAAAATCAGCCTGTCTGGCTTCTTAATATTTTGGCTAAAATGTCACAGCAATACTCCTCTATTATCTGAAATGATTTTCATCATTTAAATTAACTCTTTTACAGGCCTGTACGTTTGAGGTGTGAGGTCGCACGCGCACGCCTAAAGTTTTCAAAGCGTGCTTTTGATCGCACGTGCAAAGCTCTATTCAGAGCGCTAATTCCCTGTTAAAATTTTGACTTTTTATGGAAATATTCTTCGAAAAACCGAAGGCCATATCAGCAATTCTTACAAAAATGTAACAGATTGAATCAAATGGACGACAACGTACAGACAGAGAACAAGAAAAGAAACAAACTGGATGAAGAAATAAGAATTGAAGAAGATCGAGACATCGATCTTGACATAGGAGAGCGTGTTCAATGATTGCTAAAAGTGTAATATGACATGAAGATCGATTCTTAACCACACTGTTAATTTGTTTGGCCCTGAGACTACTGTCATCAACTTAAATGCAACGAAGCTGTCTCCCACATAGTTCATACTACTCTATTTTTCTCCGTCTTTGGCATTACCTTCAATTAATCCGCTATGACAATGGAGAATTTTAAAAACGCTGATGAAAATTAAGCTAAATGAAAACGAATTGTTTTGAAAACGGATCATTTCCAGTATGAACACGAAAATTTTCGGCCTAAAATTGTTATCGCACGTCATCGCACGCCTAAAATTGCCAAGGCGTGCGAATTGCCGCACGCCCACTAAGATTCATATGTACCTTCCTCCTTATAATAAATTTTCGAAACTCTTTGCTGGGGGAAAATAATTAATTATCGTTAAGAATGTTTACCTTTGAATAAATCATTGTAACTTAATTATTTTAAAATGAAAATATTTTTACAAACGTAATTTTTTTTTTCTAGATAATTCACAATACGAAGCCTTGGAGTTCACTGACATTTGTGAGATCCATCTTGGCAAGATTGGAAAATTTGCAAGTGTTGTGTTTTCACTTGTTGCCTTTCTTGGAGCAACCACAGTATATGTTGTTTTATTGTCTAATTTCCTGTTCAGTGTTGGAGAGTTTATTCATTGTAAGAATAATTTTTTGCATCTTAAAATTTATGAATGCAATTTTGGATTAAATATTAATTCAGAAAATTTACTTTAGTTCCTTATTCGATGTGAGAAATATTTTCATAAAATCTTGTTCTCGTGTGGTAAGATTTGAAATATATGCATGAATTACGTGAGGAACGGGTCATTAAATCTGGCAAGGGGGTGGAGGAGAAATTGATTTGACTTAAAAAATGTTCACGACACCCTATAAGATAATATCTGCCAAATAATTTAAGATCTCCCCTAGCTAATGATTGTTGTTTGAGGACCCTGCTGATTTAGCTAAACTTTTATAGGCTTCTAAGCCCCTTACAAGCTTCTAAAAGCTTCAAGACCTCCCAATTTCTTTTCTACCGCCCCCCTCTCGCCTTATTTAATTGCCAGTCCCTCAAGCGCCCTAGATTTCAATGATTGACAGACTATAACAGATTCGTATGAGCTGCAAGTTTTAAGCCTCGATGACATGAAGTTCTGAAATTACCACGAGTTTTCTTTTCCAAAATGAAGAAGTTACTGAAATGACATCATCTTCGTTTTCATTTGTGTACAACGGACAATTTTGGAATCTCAAAAGCTAAAAATGATACAAAGATAAAAAGTATTCTTCGCCCACTCTCATTTTAGTTAAATGAGAGTTGTATAAAAGCGGTATAAAAATAAAATAAAAGCGGTATAAAACAATTTTACGTAAAGGGAATGTGAGCTTACATATTAGTATCATATTTGTATAAAATATAGTAGACAAAATACAATTCCCATTACTTACTTATATATATTTTCTATTTATATATATATATATATATATTCTTATATTCTATTTTATTTTACATTCTATTTATATATATATATATATATATATATTTGATGAATTTATCATTTTAA
>JAYJMH010061381.1:0-12169 GCA_036873815.1 Phacellophora camtschatica | reverse complement strand
GATGGAGAACTAATACCGGCGCATTTATTGGGAAATATGTGGGCTCAAGGTTGGGTCAATATCTATGATCTGGTTGCTCCATTTCCAAGTGAGTACTTTTTTATTATTATTCATAAAAGACGCTTCACTGAAAGTAGTAGCATTCAGTGTGTTTGTAAGAAGTAGGTTCTTGTTTGCGAGTTTTTACTGTATTCTTGGATGTCCCATAATATTAAGGATGTAATTTATATTTGTATTCATATTTATTGCACTGCTGCAAGGTAACAGGAACATCGTAAAATTTATAAACTTCATTTAAACTTTCTAATTTGAAACTGAACGCTTGTAATGCATAACAAAGTTTGACGGATCTCAAATAAGCATTCTTGACAAATTATGCCTCAGGCAAAAAAGCGTTTCCCTTTGACTTTTAATTCTCAGCGATTGAGATTTGATTTTCAGCGATCGTAGCTAGTTGGCGGGAAAAGTTGAACTCCAGGGCGGCGAAAAAAATGGAAGTGGTGAGGGCGGGAAGCAGGGGGGGGCAACAATTTTGAGGGCAAACAATAGCAAAATAAAGAAATTATCGTGATTTTGGCTACTACTACAGTAGACCCCTTGCTTGAACCAATGGTGAAGAAAAATTATCTGCTTTTGCCCCAGTAGAAAATGCTCTTTCTTCCTTACTGACACTTGATCGTCTCCATGAGTTTATTGTGAAAACGTTTTTAATAGACGATTCTGCAAAAATAATTGTGGCAAGGAAATTTTTCCCATGATTCATTGCGTTCAATTTGCGAATTATTAGCAGTTCTATAGGTATTCGATCATCGAATGCAATTTCCTGCCGCCATCTTTTGCGAAATTCTCTATTATCACAGGGTTTTATAACATACATGTGAACGTTTGTTCGGACCCGGTTCAGATATAAAATTAATAACATTCTCCCCCTATTATTCCATAGAGTTTAACACTAAAGTCATGTTATTGCATGAACGGTAAAATCTGAGTATACAAGTATCTTACAACTTTCTTTCTTGAAGCATGATCTCGCTTATTATTCCCCCCTCTTTTCATAATCACAGATGAGCCAAGCTTAGACGTAAGCCCCAGGTTGACAAATCTGTACAAAAGCGATATCCCCGCAATGTTTAGAAAGGCGGAAGAGTTTTTCACCTCGATTGGTTGGCAGAAACTACCTGGTAACTTTTGGAACAAATCAATGTTAGAAAAACCCAAAGATGGAAGAAGCGTTGTTTGTCATGCCTCTGCGTCGGATTTTGCAATCAACAAAGATGTGAGGTAAGGAGGAGGAAATTTTCGCATTTTTAAATCTTTTGATCCTGTTCTGTTGGTTACTGTACCACTTCCGGACGTGATTTTCAAAAATTAATTCTCTGCTGGCGGCTTTTAAATAAGTCATGTACATGTATACATCATTGTATTCATCATTGTATACATCATGAAAAATGCTTAAATTTTTATATATATAAGCGCAAATGATATAGTGAGGATTTAACGCAAAATTTACCACCTACGCGACAAATGTTCCTTGTACCTCCCCATTTGTTATTCAAGTAAAACAATGTAACAGTAAAGTACTCAAGATCATGAACAACCAAAATGTGTCAGCGACATCAAAGCGAGAAGTAAATCAGCGTTGATATAACTTTCATTTTGTTAGCAACATTCATTTGTCTTACTTGTTTATGTGCTGCCATTTTGAAATTATTTACAAATTTTGGCGCCAACCCGGGTTGTAAAAAAGCTGACCCGCTTCGTTTTTTCTATATAAACACGGGTCAAGTGGAACGAGCCAACTCGGCATATTGGCCCAACCCGGGTCAGCTCGCCTCATGTAATCAGGCCCTGTTTCCAAAATGGGAAGATCAAAGTTAGATGCCATGCTGAAGCAAATGGATAAAATTCGATACGCCTTGGATATAATAATAATAATAAAACTTTTATTAAATCGAATATTCGGTTAAACACTGTAAACTCAAAATATATTTTAGGAAAATGATTAGCATTTAAACCACAAAAGTAAGCGCATTAACTCTGTGGTCAAGTGGGATTTGATCTGAGTAAGTGCTTTTCCTGCCAATTTTCAAAAACAGGGTATTTTTATTTGAAAGCTTAAAATTTCATGAAAAACAATGTTAATTGTGGAATTAAAATATTTAGATATGATATCCAATGACTGAACTATCAAAATTTGATAAAAACAAAAATTCCATTTTTTTTTTTGTCTGAAGGGGTGCAGTAACCTTAAAGCGTTTAATGCAGCAAATCATATTTTTGCTTCATATTTATAATATTTCTAACAATATGAAGTGATGGCAACTTGCACTTACCATGATTTATTGATTTCTCATAACATAACTTATACTATGCATTGAAACCAGGTCAATTTTGATCCGGCAAAATTACATTGTTTTCAACGTGGTGGTGAAATTTTTGCCATTATCATAATTAATTTAGCCCTTCTTGCATATGGCAACGTAAAAAATGGTCTTGGTTGGCAACACACTCAAATTTTGGGTCACACAGTATAAAAAACCATTTCTGCTAATGGTAGAAGGAAAAATCAATTTTAAAAATTGCTGTTATTTTGATAACTTTGTTGACCAATGAAAACATAATTTCGGCAAGCAAAGCCTAATTTTGAGCTTTATTCATAAAAATGGTATTAATTTGAAATCACTCAAAACTCCTTCAATTTGTTCTTTTGTCAATTTGATATATTCTCTCAATACGTTTTTTGGGCAATTGTACAATGCTCCCTCCAGCATCCTATACTGTTCTTTCTGTGGTTGCTAAAATGTTGATTCAAGAAAAATATTACCTGATTGAGTGAAATGGTAAAACATCAGTCTGCTATTTTCATGCACATAATTATCTAACCAATAAGAAAACATTCGTTCATTTTGATATATTCCCTCAATACATTTTTTGGGACATTGTACATTGTTCCCTCTTGCATCCCATACTGTTCTTTCCATGGTTGCTAAAATGCTGACTCAAGAAATATTATTACCTGATTGAGTGAAATGGTAAAACATCTGCTATTGTCATGCACAGAGTAATTCTCTCTTTGGATGAAATAAGAAAATCTTTCTTCCTACAATGAAGAAATGAGAAAAGTTTATAAGCTGATGATCAAGGTTTTAAAACCATATTTAAATGACTTAAATTGCTTCAAAGTGCGCAAAGTAAAATGGTCACAAAACGTTATCTATGCAAAGATAGCTAGCTATCAGCCCCAGGCCTGTACGTTTGAGGCATGCAATCGCACGCGCACACCTTGGCCACAAAGTTCACACTATTCCGTTTTCGCCTGAAAACGGATCTATGTTGCTTCGTTTTTGGCGTTACCTCCCTCAATTAATCTGCTATGAAAATGGAGAATTTAAAATACGCTGATGAAAATGAAGCGAAATGAAAATGGGTTGTTTTGGAAATGGATCGTTTCCAGGGTGAACACCAAAAACGGAGACATTTGAAAACGCTTTCCTTTTCAAAAATAGACGGATAGCATTTTTTTTGTGAAGCAAATGTGAATTTTACAGTGTTTCCAATCATTTTCATTTGAAAATGGATCAGTGTAAACAGGGACATAAATAAGCTTCATTTTCAGCAGCAAAAGCGGATCAAAATGAAAACAGAGTGGTGTGTACGAGGCCTGAAATAACACTCATTTTGGCCTAAAATTGTGGCACGCCAACTAAAATTTATATGTACAGGCCTGTTAGACCTTTTGGCTGAAGCAAACATATGCATAAATTTGATTGCAAGTGAATTGATTGGTGCTGTGTTTGAGTTGCTCATCATACTGAGATGCCAGTTTGTGCAAAATTTTGCCAATCAAGGAGAACCCATCACAGCTGTTTTACAAAGCTGATATCTGAAATTTTAAGTCACACAAATTTCTCTTCCAAACAAATTTTCAAAAATGATCAAACTCCTCCAATATTGATTACGGCATACCCCTTCATTGTTCGTCATATTTTATGCATCACATTAAAGTGAAATGGACAGATAAAAAGTGGTGAGATGCTGCATCTATAAATAGGCAGCAAATCAAATTCAAAATCTTGTTTGCCATTGGACATTCCATGGGATTATTAGTTCAATTGGTGTGCAATTTGAATAGAGTTCGAAGTTCACTTTAGATGAGCTGAATTTATGTCCATTCATTCTCTTTGAATTTTAAGTAGATTCATCTGAAAGTATCAATTTAGCATTTCTTCTCACATTTATTTGTAAATCTGTAAATTGGAAACAATATTTTGAAAGAAAAACCCTCAGCAATAAATTTCTCAATTTGAGGCTATCATTTTCAAAATTCACTATCATTCCATTTCACCAACATTTTCATGGCTTTGTGAAGTTTCAAAACACCAAGAATCATCAGAAGTATAACATAGAGTCTGTACAGTGTTGCCTAAAAGTCTTGTTCAAAATGTTCAAATGCTCACTACACACATTATTTGAATTGCTATCATGTGCCTATTTTTTTCTGGTGTTCTCTCTTTTGTGGGATAAGTGAACTGGAAGGACGTTGGCCCTTGCGACACATCTTTTGTTTGACAAAAGCTGCCTTTCAAAAGAAATTTCACCTGACCCCTCATCAGACCACTAGAAAGGAATGTAATAAGACAATTTTCATTCCAATTAAATTAATTGAATGGTAAACCAAAACAATGAAATATGAATAAATAGATGAATTTGTAATGTTTTGAAAATAATGCCATATATTTGCATCACTGATTTTCAAATTTAAAAAATACATGAGTTGCAATTCCATTGAAAGGGCTTGTGAATTGGTAAATTGCCTTACGCTGGTAAAAAAAAATCCCTACTAATAATACTTTAATGTCCCCCAAGTGTAATCAGCAAGCTTGACAATCTGGATCTGACTCAGTTAATGGCCAGATTAGAATCTTTTGTGCACAGTGCATTTTCACCTAAGCATTTCAATTTTAACCATCAAATTAAAATTGAATTTTCAACCTGGGTTGATAGGAGCGGGTTGATATGGTTCCAGCATATTTATTTGTTTTAAGATGTTACATAAACATTGATTGAATGATTTTTAAAAAGATGCCAGATTGGAAAGTTTGCAGATTGCATCCTTTTCTGTCATTGAAATTGCACATGGGATTTATCCCCTTCCCTGGTGGCAAATGCATGGATGATGGATTGGATGGCAAGCAAAATCTTCCAATCTCTCTTGAGCTGCTGCTGTCTTATGCCTGTATTGTGCAAATTTGATTTTAGAAGAAAAAAATATTCGTGGTCGTGGCGGTGAATTGGATGGGGGTGTGGCGTGATTTTGGTTTTGGTGTCATCAGTCAGTGGCACTAAAGTTTTCAGCAGCAACAGGAGACACAAACAAACGTTTTTACCTTTGCCCAATCGGGCTCGAATCTTTAGAGCTTGACAATTGTTGAGCGGCTGCATTAAGCTGATTATAATGTCCCCTCAAGATTTCAAATGTCTTCAACAGCTTTTCAGTCATCTTTTCTTCTGCATTTCACAACTCAATTTATTTTTTCGATGAACTTCCTGACCGCCATGTTTTGACTTTTGTTATCACAATTCAACATCGTGTTGCTGTTGTTGTTTTGTTTCGTGACAGTTCACTTGCACAAGGAGAATTCACTTTTAGTTCCAATTATTTGGATATGGGATTAAAAAATTTGTGTGTGCAGTCGATTCCGGTTATAGCAACTCTACTTATAGTAATACTCTAGTTATTGTCACATCATCACTTTTCCCCGAATTTACCTATGGTCAAACACTTCTAAACAAACTGCGCTTACAGTCACTCTGATCTCAGTCACACTTCAAATTACACATTTTCCTTACCAAAGAGCATAATATACTTTATATAGTCACATTTATGCAAAACTTTAATGAATTCTTATTAAGCATCGGAATTGAGTGTTAAATAAGCTCTTTAGCTACACGATATACAGTCGAAACCTCGTCGAAACAGATATTCTGAACACCAGTTATCTCGAACACCGATTTTCTTGAATAAAATTAAATTTCCTTTCGAGTTTAGCATAGCGAAGGTTAATTGTACTGTCAATTACATTACATGCATAGTGAACTCTGAACGGAACAAGAAAAGCTCGTTATATCTGGAGTTCGTTTAAACAGAGGGTTTATTTTGCCTGGAGTGGACTACACTTTGGTAAGAGAGCCGAGAAAACAAAAAAGTTTTAAACGAAATGGAGCTGCCCAAAAGAACGCCATAAGAAACGTAAGTTGCAAGTTCCTATGTAAGTCATCTTTTATATATGGTTGTAGCATTGGTTATTGCATGTGGAGTGCTTAGAAAGCGTTCCTGTATCCATATAAGGCTACTACAAATTATTTTCTATTGTTTATACAGCTATTTTAGGAAACTCCACTTGATATTAAACTCCGCTTAATGTCACAATTTTATTGAAAATATTTAGTTTGATTGTAACTTGAGGAGTCGATTGTAGAAAGTATGGTAAGTATTATAATAACGGAAATCATATCAGTGCGTTTATAAATAACTTAACATTTTCATTAAATTCCAGAATTCCAGAAAAAGCAATGAGATGAACTCCAAGTTAACATTTAGGTAGGTATTATAATAACGGAAAGCATATCAATGCGTTTGTAAATAACTCAACATTTTCATTAAATTCAATCTAAGATGATACTTCTATATGCTTGGCTACAGAATCAATTTTTGAGCTTTGTAAAGATATCAAAGAACTGCTTGCTTCAGCCAGATCACTAATTGATATTCTCCCTCGCTGTTTTACGTAGCGTGCTACATCTTCAAGTTCTTCTTGAGAAATGTAAATAAACTTGCCACGATCGTCCATGACACCTGCAAATACAAATAAATTTTTGTATATTTATTTACGTTCACTTATTCTCAAAAATAACCACTTTAAAAATTGAAAAAGCACAAAATTATCATTCTTTGGATTAATAAATAATTATTGAGAAACAAAACTACAAACAAGTTATTGATAAAATCCTAATAAACTAGGCTTTGCATGGGGGTATTAGATGGGTATACCGGAGTAAGATGTCTAGCTCCAAAATTTTTTAATGGCATGTCATGTCATGGACTCGCAAAAATAAACGTCTACAATATCTGATTGTAGCTCAAAAACATTCATTAAACCAGGCTTTTGGTGGCAATTGTTTCACATCTATGATGGATCGGGACAATCGGAGGCGGCGGGCAGGGATGTTGCGAGAAAAGACTCGGAAAAAGAAGAGAAAAGTAAGTATTTGCCATTTTACCCTTTATAAATGGTGTGAAAAGTCACATTATGATTGCGACACAAATAACGAATACGCAGTCATATAATCGGACTATATGCAACATATCCAGAGCATAAAAGAATCTCAATGAGCAGACGCAATGAACCAATGAACAGACCCAATGAACCAATGAACTAATGAAGCAATAAACCATTAAACTAATGAACCAATGAATTTTTAATTAATGAACCAATGAACCAAAGAATTATTGAACCAATGAACCATTGAATAAATGAATTAATGAATTAATAAATTAATGAATTAACGAACCAATGAATTAATGAATTAATGAACCGATGAACAAGACGTTTAGAGTAATATACAAAAATACTTTTCACAAAAGCTGCAAAAATGGAGCGTGTAATTCATTTTTTTCAGAAACCTAAAACTGTCTAGATCCCATTAGAACAATGCCACGAGTGTTCAATTATTCAATTTGGTTAGGAGAAAACAGGTGTGATCAACCAATCAAAGGTTTGAACGTTATGCTGTGTGGGATGGACAAGAAAGCTGTAGTTAATGTTTTCACAGCTCTCGGAGCAAATATTCTCAGATACGTTTCAATGGTAAGTTTGTTTAAAGCCAATCAAGGACAGCTAATTTCAATACTATTCTCTGATTGGTGCGACAGATTTTTTTCAAAGCAGGTCAGCTTTTTTGCTGTAATAGTATGAGTCCAAGTTAGAGCATATGACAATCATTGACAATCATATCATAAGACACATCACTGAGACTAATTGAAGCAAAAATTTCAAATTTCTAAGAGTCATAAATACAGTTACCTGTTAACCGTCCCATTTCTTGTAAATCTTCTAGTCTTTGTATTGTCTCTTGGACACGAAGATCAAAATGAGACGCCAACTCTTCAAGCATGACAACCTTTTTGTTCTGTAAGAATTTACAAAATATATTCATTACCTTAAAAATTCGAGTAAGATTCCCCTTCACTGTTTATTCAAAACTCCTACCTTCTTCTAGAGAGGGCTTATTGCTAAAACTTTGCAAATTTTTTTGTAATTTTGTAGCAAGCGTTTAAATGTTGACAAAAAATATGATCACAAAGAATTTGAAGAAAAGTTCTCAAAACTCAACCTTTGAAGGCAAAAATTAGGGCTTACTTGAGAAGAAAGCTGATTGAAAAATTTGACCCGCTGTAAGGGGCCTATATAAATGTGGGCTTGATCGAGAAGGAAACATACTGTATTTGGCTTCTTACGGTAACTACAAAAGTGCCAAATCTCAACACGTTCGACCGGTATGCATTATTATAGTATCATAATAAACCCTTGCACAACCTAGCAATACTTATTATCAGGAATTGTAATCATTGTAATTCAAACATCTCAATAAAACGTTTCCTGTACCAAAAATATATAAATTATTCATATTATTATAATAATTATCCTAATTATTCATAACTCTTTACCTGAATAAAGTCAATAAATTCTTGTAGCAAAGCTTGAGACTACAAATAAAACAAAAATTACCATTATATCTTCCAAAAAAAGTAGACAAAGCATTATATCTCTCGAGAGTTTATCTGGTGTAACTTTTTGATTCTGAAAAAAAACTCCTATCTCCCTTGAAAGTTTGCGTGATTGCCATTCGTCAAGATTCGAAAGTTAAAAAGTTAATGATTTTAACAGTCAAAAAATTAATGATTTGAACATTTGAAAAATTTCCACAGTGGTGGACTTTCGCAAAATGAAGCTATTGCGAAATGTAACAAGAGAGCCATTTTTGTTTTGAATAATTGAACCTTTGACCAAAATGCTTCTTAAATAATTCTTGTTTTCACTATTCCCAAGGGGTATTTTCACTGTCTCTTGGTTAAAATATCATTTTCTGTAAATCCGCATATTTGGCATATTTTAAATCCCAAAAAATTCTACAAAATCTAATATATCTAAGTTAATGTTTTAGCTATGAAACAAAGTTTAAATCATTTCAATCCGCTAATCCTCCCATTTTGTATGAGCGGTCAAAGAGGGAAACTTTTTCTTGGGTCACCTGGTAAAATTTGGTTCCTTAATCTTTAAAATTGATGTTTTGGAGATTGAGATATTCATCTTCAAACGCTAGACTTGCAATCATGACGAAACCAGAAGCCTTGACTAAAACGGCCTAAGCAATATCTTGGAAAACACTTAAAGTGAACATAAGAACACTTTTAATGATGCAAATGTTGATAAATTTATTTTAAACACAAATTTTAAATTTATTCAAATCTGAGAATGAAGACAAGGTATTCTTATTTAACTTTTACTGGGTGCTACTTAGGTCACTTGGATGGAGACAACTTCATATTCATTTCAACTTCATATCAAAATTCGTATACAAGTCATGTCAAATTCGTATGGAAATCATATAAAATTCATTTAAAATTGTACGATATGATATCGTATCAAATTCATAAGCAAATCTTATCATATTCATTTCAACTACATTTCAAAATTGCAACTAATTCGTATGAAATTTGTACATACAAATTGTGTCAAACTCGTATGGAAACCATATAAAATTTATTTAAAATCGTATGCAAATCGTATCAAATCCGTAAACAAGTCGTACCAAATTCATTCACAAATTCGTATGCATATCGTATCATATTCATTTCAACTTCATTTCAAAATTGCAACAAATTTGTTTAAAATTTGTATTAACTGCGCTTCCAAATCGTATAGAATTCGTTTTAAATTTATATGCATTTCATTTCGCACTTTAAATGCAATGAATTGATGATGACGTAGTTAAGTTGCATACTTTTAAGATCTCACCTCTTGTTCTGACAAAACTCCTGATTCACCTTCATCTTCAACAGTAAATGCTTCCTTCAATAATAAATATTCTTCATGTTCTTTCCTTTCCTGTTCTTCTTTTTTCAATCTTTCTTCCTCTTCCTTTGATAACAAGTGTACAACATTTATGCACCAGCATTCTAGGCTTTTGATCACAATATCAAAACATTTTTCAAACTAAAATCATAACTAAAAATCATTCCCGATAGGATGAATATAATCATTATTTATATGATAAATACTGTATCAATAAGCTCTTCTTACAATAAAGTATTTTGGTTGACAAATAACATTTTGTGACATTTTTTTCAACAATTTCAAACCGAATTTTCATGATTCAACTCCCATCAGAACTTGTCTTCTTAAATCTCCAAAGATTTAATCCAATATTAAAATATTTTAATATTGTAATTTTATTATGAGCACCAAATTAAATCAGATTGAAAAGCGACCAGCCTTAAATGAATTGAAAAGAATTAAAGCCACATTCAACTGTGCTACATACTATAATCTGTGTTTCAAAATGCTATTATAAGATGATTATTCAAAGTCTAACGATTGAACACATTCTACAGGCAGCTGTATCTTCACTAAAAATGTGAAACACAAGACATATAATTGTTGTAGCCATTACATTAACCATGTTGCACAGCAAATAATATCACAAACCATCTTTTCTTCCTCGCAACGCAGCCTTTCTTCCTCTTCCAACCTCTCTTTTTGTTTTTGCTCCTCTTCTTTCTTCCTTTCTTCCCTTTGTTGCTGCTCAAACTAAAGAAAAAATCAATTTATAAAATTAATGGTAATTGTTTTTTTGCAACCATTACTCTCTGATTAAAAAATTAATTTAGATCGTAATAAAATTAACTAAAAATTAAATAATTATCATGGGGGACACAGAAAAGTAGTTAATCTCTTATTTAAAATTGTTTCAGCATTTAAAATCAGTGATCCGTTCAAATAAATTTACCAATAGAAGAGCCAGCAAATTCATTTTAAAATAATCACCCAAAATACAATGTAAATTCTGCCATGAATCTAGTATATGCAGATGATGTACAATTAGAACAGAAATTATATTATGAAAATACACAATCATAAATCCCCTCATAAACTTCTAAATCTAAAAATTCTCAGTTGGAAACCAACATTACACCAGTAACAAAAAAAAATATGGAATACTTCTCTTTTCTCCTTTTTCTCTGCCTTTTCTTGTATTTTTTTCATTTTCTTTGTCCCAACTTTTCCAGATGGTTCATCATCCTTCCAGGGTACCTGAGTCTCAACATTAATATTTTCTTCATCAGAACTGGTATCTTCATTAAAATTATTTCCATCATCAACATCATGATGCCTAGCCATCATCCTTTGTCTTGCTGTTCTTGGACGTCTTCTTACACCCCCAGCTGTTTGAGCACGAATTGCACCCGATTCAGGATGCACATCTGGGCCTACTAATCTGCCAGTTGGCTTGTTTCCTGAAATAAAAATCAGTCGATTGTGTTTTCATTTATTTTACTGAATATGAAAATATACCATTGAAAAAATACCTTTCTCATTTAGCTTCAAATTTTTGAGAGAGCATGCTATTATCTTTACTTTGCTTTGGTTTAATTTCACAATAAATATCATGTTAACAATTCAAAAAATGCATAGCATTGAATTTTGATGTTGCACAATTTAATATTGCTTTTCTTGTGTTGATTTATACTATAGGAATACCAGACTGGAAACTTTGCTGTGCGCGGGCAATAACTTGCCCGCGCACTTGCCTGCGCGGTTTATCAACTTGCCAGCGCAAATTCCACAACTGTGTCATTTCGCCGCGCAAATTAGAAATTCCAACACATTTCAGGCCTGGTTTAGACGTCGAACTTTTCATGCGCCGAACTAAATAGCCTATTAAGGTCGACCCAAATTGTGTTTTTGCCATTTGATTTAGACGGCGTACTTTTCATGCGCCGAACTGAATTCCAACTTATTCCAATTCAATCGTAGCCTCTACTTCAAAACGAGAAAATTAAAATGTCGGATCATCAGCGTGCTTTGAATGTTGCTGTTTTGAAGAA
>JAYJMH010061370.1:0-12169 GCA_036873815.1 Phacellophora camtschatica | reverse complement strand
ATAGACTCACTATCATCGTCGAACTTACTACAATACATAGACTCACTATCATCGTCGAACTTACTACAATACATAGACTCACTATCATCGTCGAACTTACTACAATACATAGATTTATTAAAATCGTCGAAGTTATTTTTATCGCTCTAACATACGACTCATCGCATTCCAGTCATGACACTGGTCTTTTTTGGGGAGCCTTTCCTCAAACGAGACCTAAATTCCAGACTGAACTCAAGTACGATTGCAAATAACCAATCAATAGTTGTCTAGTGGTACGCAAATGCCAACATTGAGCCTCGATCTTACAGTAATGAAAACAATCCAATCACAGACGATGGCCAAAAGCAATTTTATCCTGACTATAAATCCTGATTATAAATCCCTATACATAAGCTAACCTAGTCTCATTCCATAAGATCCCTGTTCTTTCGTTCTTTGTTGTTGTTACTGTCACTGCAGTAGTGTGAGGGTCCATCAGCTTTGTCAGTAGTCATAACTTCGACCCTTGTAATAAATCTATAAGCCAACTGATAATCAACGTCGAAAAGCTAAGAAACTTCAGTACCGATAGTCGGACTTTTAGAAACCATGAGATGCGTACGGAAATTTTGTTTCCGGTCTTCAATTTGATTTAGTTACTTCATGAAATCTCATTAAATTATTGTTGTTATTTTTGAAAGAACCATGTTGCATCCATAAAGATGCAGGCAAATTCTTGTCCCATTTGCTAATTGAAATATTTTACCAGTTTGGATCTTTAATGAATGTGGTTGCTTTGTTTAGAACTTGAGACTACGTTCAACCAAGGAGAGGGGACACTTGGGAGTTTTTCAACGGGAAAAGAAATCCAAGAAAGTTTTAAGAAACCCAAAAATATCAAAATCGTACTATTTTTGACCCAAATCATGCGAAAGTAGTATAAGAAAGTCTTAAGAAACTGTCATTTCTGAAATTTTGGAAAAGCCCAGGAAAGCTATCTAGAGATAAAAAAAACAAATTTTACATGGCCACATGGACAGTGAAACGCTCCTTTATTAAAAAATAGATGAAAATTCGTTGCTAATAACAAAGGGCTTATCAAATATTGCTACTTGATTTAAAAGAACATTTTTTCATGAAAGGTAAACCTGTTGATCTTTACCTGCGTGTCACTGAAACTGTTAAATGTTATAGGTAAAATTGTGGTACTGCAGGTTTTTCATTAAAGGTTGTTAATCACTTATTTTAAACACTGGTCTTTTGCGCGCCGATGAAAAATCAAAAGAAAATTCACAAGCAATCACAATTTGGTATGCAGCCACAATTTTGTTTTATTTTTCAACACACTGGCTTGGGTTTGCAATAAATTTGTTGAACCTTCTTTCTTGGTCCACCGCTCCATAAAAGTTACCTTTCTTGTGATTTCTGAAGAATTAGTTGCCTCTCACATTAGAATTCAAGCCGATCAAGGTTTTTCTTTGTCATTTTTATGTCCAGTTGGAGCCTTGTTTTTTCCCATGACTTTAAATGTCATATTATTGCCTTAATGATATTTTGTCATTGTGAGGTTAACAAGAATGTAATTACTGATTCGGGATAAGACAAACACTAAAAATAGTACATAAGTTTTTCGGAATCATGTTTTGGATATTTATTAAGAGTATCTTCATGTTTCACTCTGAGACTTTGTTGTCAATAATTGATAATTAATTGATTGAAATAAATTTATCCTTGTTCCCACGGATATTTTAAATAAAAATAATTCTTTTTGGTTCAATTCAAAAGTTTTTTGCAGGATTAGGAACGAGATTTTCACAAGAAGCTTACTTAGAATTTGGCGTTCGTTTTTTGAATTTTTAATCTAGGGATTTAATCGAATGTTTATGTCATACTTTATTCTTTTGATCGAGCCAATGAAAACTCAGAACGCCAAATTAGATACTAAGGGTTTTCTTTGAAATATTTCTGGGAACGAGGCAGAGCCCCCATACCATCGTGAACATCGAACTGATTCCTTTGTTTATGTCCATCACGTGACGTTTGTTTGAGCCCACCTGGTTACCTGTTAGATAACTGCTTCTTGCAAAACTAAAAGTATTTCATTGTTCATTTAGGATGGATAAGGAAGGAAATATAATCGTTAATGCAGATGAAGTCAAAGGTAATTTTTTAACCTAAATTTATTCTTTAGTTTTATAAAATATTTTGGCATCACCTTCTACAGAATCTAAGAATGTTTTTTTTTAATTAATGTATCAGAACTATTCATAAAACCAGAATTATCTACATGGCTCAATCAGCAAAACTGAAGAGAATTTTCGACCGAACAATTTCCGACAAGTGAAGATGTATTAACTATTAGTAATGATTTACTAGTTTTGAATGATCTTGTATTTATATTACTGACCTTTTCCCTAGGTTACATAGATAGCATGTTGATAGAAATAGAGGATGCCAAACTAAATAAATGGTATATTGTAAGAAAAATATCAAATTAAAATTCGCTAATTCAGTAGTGACTTATAATGAATATATTGTTGATTCGGTGCAAAATTGAAATAAGATAAACAGACAGAACTTCAAAACTGATAGACTACTTCCGTTGCATCAACCAGGGGCCACTGATAATACTTTGGATTGGGGGAGGGCTATGGCAAACGTTTATGAGCATATTTTGAATTGGGGGGCTGTGACGAATTTCACAAAGGCTAATACCTATGTTTTATTTCCGAGTGCCCTCTTCTCCGTGACCATGGCCTCAGCTGCAAGCTTTTTTGGCATACCGATTCAATAAATGTAAAGGAATGTTAATTTTGTCATTGCTTCGGCTGCATGATATCATTTGTCAATACGGTGGCATTTTGTTGAGGTTCAGAGATTGCTTTTTTGTGGTAGTTTGTGGTATTGAAACACTTGGTAATTTTGAAACACTTGGTTATGTTATCTTAAAACATTTTCAAGAGGTATTTGTGTGATCTTTTAAACGATAAATCATTGTTTTTATTACCACTTTGTGATACCTGTTTGTTTAATTGTTTTACAGGATTCCTTTGGCGCACCAAAGCACCTTACATTGTGCTGCCAGGATACCCAAACAAAGGCCCATTGTTTTATTTTGTATCAAAGAGAGGCACAAAACAAGTACGTATGCTCTTAGACTTTTGTGACTGACTACCGTCTACCAGTCGCTTCTTTCGCCTTAGCCTCGTTTCAATAAATATTTTATTAAAAATTTGAATATTTCAAGATATTATGAAAAGATAGAACGTAAACTTAGATAAGAAAATTTGACTAAAATCGGTCATACAATAAGTCAAAAAGTGATTTTTTGGAAAAGAAGAACGAAAGAACTTTGGATAAACTGGTCCGTCTTTTGTTCCTCTATTATTATAATGGAGGTTTGCTGTTGCCCCGCTAGCCTGCCTGCAGACTATACGAGAGTTTTGAGGCTACGCATAGGCTATTATCCTTCTAGAAATAAATAATGTAAGGTAAAGTCTGGACCATAGTCTCCAGGAATTACTGGTGGCTTGATGAAGAATACTTTTAAATAATCATTCATAACAAAGGGACAAAATGGTTAAATTAAAAGATGTTTTTATGAACTGGTTTGACCTTTAATCTATCATATAAAAGTAGAATTGCAAAAAGCGGATGGTTCTTCTCAGATTTATAAACCGGCAAACGTACCACGTTTTTTTTTTTTTTTTGGGTCACCCGGTATATACTCATTGTGTTCTACAAACAAATTTTGAATTGGAAGAAAATTTTTTAAATTAACGTGTTTTGCAGAATGACCATTATAGTACGGTTGGAGAAGCATTTCAAGCATTGGAATTCCGGAGAGCAAGCAAAGATTCGAAAAAATTTCTTTACGTTTGTAGGGTACGTTTATTAAATTCTCTTTTGTCAACTATTTTAAATTTTCAAAAATAATTTTAAGCCTAACTTTAGGGTTGTGACTCACCACAAGTAAGTAAGGTCGGATGCATTCTCTCTATTCTTCTCCATTCCTCTCCATTCCTCTCCACTCCTCTCAATTTCACTCAATTTCATGGTCAGTTTTGATCACTTATCGCATTGTTAAATACTTTGGCTTCGAAACACAGCACCTTAACCACTTGGGCATTCACCATATTTGACCTAATTTTATTCATTTACAAAACACTAATTTTTGAATATTTTTTTTAGACGAAATTTGTTTATTTCTTACATTTGCAGCTTCTTGAAGTTTTGATAAAAAATGAAGACCTTACACCACAATATGGCATGGCTCGAAAACACGTTAATCTCACTTTGGAAAGTATTGTATTTACAGGTAAATAATTATTTTATTTTTTAAATTTACTTTCCAAGTTTTTAGCTAATGATTAACCTTTTTGTTGCTGAAAACAACAAGAAACACGAGCTGTTGAGGAGAGCCTTAAACGCCAACATACATAGAGAGAAAGAACCTTTTTTGGACATTGTTTTCTCTTTCTGCCTCAAGGATTGACGGTTAATGTCTACACACAATTCTTTTAGTAATGATAAATGTCAGTTTAAAGTGTTGTACTTTTTCTTTTACTGTTGAAATGATCTACAGTTATACACCTATTTATCTAGAAATGATAAATTTTCAGTCATCGGATGAAACATTAATGATGCAGTTTTTGCAATTTTTTTCAGCCCTTGAAACTGAATGCAACATTCACATTGCCAAACATCTCGTGCGAATATCAAAAGATCACCTAATTCATGGTAAGTAAATGAATGTTAAATATATACTTCAAAATAGTTATCTTGGCTTATGAGTAGATACTTGAGGCTATAAGTAGGCTTGTATTCACTTAAAAACTGTGTTGATTTTATTTCGTTGTGGCTCCTTTTTCGTTTCAATTTACAATTCCAAATCTGCCGTTTTCAAAATATTGGACGAAAAATATACGAATTCCAACTCTACAATGTCTTACCGTACCGAAAACGAAATTGCTACCAATAAAATACACCTTAATAACGTTAAGAGCTAGCAATAGACGATTGCGTTGAAGGTGGTGGCAAGAAAATTTGTAATGAGCTGCTTAGCTTCCAATTTACGAACTCTTACGAATTATATTAGGATTCTAAAATAGAACGCACTGCATTTTGGGTCTCTGGCCGCCATTTTTAGAGAAACCGTCTGTTTTTTTGGTTTTGGACTTATATTTTTTGATGGTTTTTGCTATTTTAATCCAGTTTGTTTTTGTTAAGCAGCGCAGATCAAATAAATAATTTATAATATGATATTGTTGGTTTTACATCTGTTTCTATAAGGTTTTTTCTAATTTTTTATCTCATTGCATAACAAAGCAACACGTGTTAAGAACACGTCTGGATTTCATATGTCAATCAAACATCTGCTAATTCTACAAGTGCAAGGGGATATACCGGTATAACGCATTCAATTTTTGATAAGATATCCCATGCAAAGAATTGACTCACGGCTCAGACAAATTAAGCGTTTGTTTTTCAGGGTTGTATAGCTTGTGTGATTTTTTACTATGTCGTATTACCTAGCGTGTATTCCATGGATATAGTTGGTTTTGGTTGGTTGTTATACAAAATGAGGTTTAAAGAAAAAGGTTTTTAGCTTGATATTTCACATTAAATTACTAGAAAATAATATTTGCTTTTCCTCCGAGTTTCTGTAGGTTCCCATAAATCATGAATATTGTAAGTTCGTGAATTTTCTGATGAAAACTATGACTTGTTATTTAAACTTTCCGCCCATAACGTTTGGAGCAGTTGGTTTCCTATCACCCATGCCTATTACTTTGTCCCACCACCCATGTGTGTTTTTATTTTTGGTATTTCATCACCCACGCATTTTTAGCACGCAATAAAATTGCATGGGTGGTGAGAAAACAAAAAATCAAAAATACAATTAAAACACACGCCATGATTCCTAAAGCCCATGGTTACACTAAAATTTGGGTTCCTATGGGGCACAATTGATGTAGCTACTAGAAATATTGTTTTGTTAACACCAAGATGAGTAATCTGTAAAAAATTGAAATTGTTTTTAGAACAAATTTGTAACCTGGTTGTGTTTTTATTGTATCATATTCATAGATATATTAGTACTTTTGAAAAAGTTGCAAATTTTTCTTAGAAATGCATATGTACGTTGGATTTCAATCATACTATGAAAAGCGACTTAAAGAACTTATAGACTTGCAAGGAAAATTGAAGAGATTTAAAATTAAAAAGGTAAGGAATTCATTTGTTTTCATTTTGACATGAATAAATATTAATTTTAATAAATATCAACAAAAACATATCCATCTCTTAAATTTAAAGACAGACATTTGACTTCCATAAATTGAGTCCTTCCATAAATTAACTATTGTTTTTGTGTTCAAAAACGAAACTTATTGGATGGTCAATTTATTATTAGATGGTCAATTTAAACAAACAAAATGGAAAATGATTGGTTTACCATTGATTGACAGGTGGCTCTGCACCACTTTATCTGTGTCAAATGTCTGTGAATATATATACTTTAGAATAGAAGTCGGAGGCAAAAAACAAAATATTTGAACTTATTAAATAATAGCACACTAAGACATTTCAAGCCTATGGTTTCACCAGAGTATGACTTACTAAATGTATTTTAGTAATATATTAGAATATATTAGGATATATTATGCAGTATACTCCCTGTAACTCGAACCATCAAGTAACCAAGAGAATTAATAATAATTAAATATTTAAAAATTACAAATGAATATAATAAATTTCTTTGTGACGTTTCGGGATTTGCTCTTCGTCATGTAAGCTCAAAACGTCGCAAGGAAATTCATTATATTTATTTGTACAAGTCGAATTTTTTAAAACTTTAATAATTATTATTGACCAATATCAACGTACTACACGCAATAATAATTTATTGTTTTGATTCGATTACCAAAAGAATTAGTTTGAGATAACGAATGTTCGAGTTCTTGAGGGACATTTCAGTGCCAAAAGGTCGCACGGGACATAAGAAAACTGTTCGAGTTAAGCGAGTTCGAGTTATTGAGGTCTTGTAAGATATTTACCGTCTTGTTTCGATGAAATTTCTTAGCTGTAAGACGATATAAAGTTATGCATTTTTTTGCAGCTACGAAAAGGTGTGACCAAATTTTCAATGAATATAGTGGAATTACCAGATGAATGTTTGAGAATTATAGTGAGATGTTTTTCAGATCACAGAGATGTGACCAAGTTATCAAGGGTAAACAAGTAAGGAGCTGTGTTTATTTCTGTATTTTGTGCTTCTTTTCTCGTTTAGCAACGGCCTAAGCAGGGAAGGCTTCCTTCTTTATTAGGCTGTAAATAATACGTGTTTTTCATCTTCTATAGTACCCATAAGTGTTAATGCAGCGCCGTTGAGAGTCATGCATTGTCTATATTCTTGGTGTTGACTGTTGTCTATCCAACTGAAATTTGGCGCCATCTGCAGTCTTTCGTGTGTATACACCATCTTGTTCTACTGTTGATGTCCATACAACTGAAATTTATGAAAATTGTCCTTTAGACATCAAACTTTTTGATGAAAAATATATCATCTGCGTGTGGTACCATATATATGATAATGAATAACTACTTTTAATAAAAATATCAGTACCGATATATTGCGAAAATTTAATTTTAATACTTGTAATTTTTGGTTATTGTGTTTATAAAAATATTAGGCACTTTTATAATTTATTCTTAATGTATTGTAGGCGCTTTTATAATTTATGCAACGAGCAGACACTGTGGAGAGATTTATGTCAATTTCACTTATCAAATTCGCAGGTATTATATTTCTTGATTAATTGATTGATTGCTCTGTTTGAATGATTGGATTGATCGATTGTGTGGCTGATTGATTGATTGATTGATTGATTGATTGTATTGATTACTTTGTTTGAATGATTCGATTGATTGATTGCGTTGGCTGATTGATTGTATTGATTATATTTTGGTGTATATTTGGAACAAGATATCAATTTATTGGATTGTTTTCATTGATTTCTTAAATATTTTCATGTTTATTATTTGTTTTGCAGCTGGAAAGAATAAATGCTGATGTTTATCCAAATTGGAAATTTTGGTATAAACGGCTTATTAGGTAAATATTTCTGATCGTTTAATATAAAATATTTATAACAAAATAAAATTTACACAATAATACTTGAATTTTTTTTAAATTCGCTTTTCTTTTAAATTGAGCTTTGCTAAACGTTGCAAAGAAAATTTATTATATTCATTTCTACATAAATCGAATTTAAAAAATTTGGTATTATTGATCAATATCGAACAATGCCGAGTGTAAATGTTATTCAATTTGGTTACAAACATCTTTTTTCGAACCAGCCTATTGTCTATAAACAATATGCTATTGTTAAATCTATTGTTCAGTAAATAAAGTAGGGTCTCATAAGGTTGTGTGTTATATGCGGACAACTACTGTATTGTACCAGAAGTTTAAATCTTAATGACTAAGAATCTTTTATTGTAATTTTGTAACAGAACGTCATCCATGCGAGATGTTTATGCTGATATTTTGCAGTTATGTTCTCATTGTCACTGTATGTTTTGGCAGGTAAGTAAGGAATCCAAGGCAAAAGCATCTTTATTATTGTTACTATCAATTGATTTTAAATCTAATGCTACTCTCTAATTCAATACAATAAAAGAACAAAATTATTATAATACACTGGTAAAAAGGAAATTAAAACACTTTTTATTTCACTATGTTCACATTTTTGAAAATACGAAATTAAAATACGTGTCATGATGCCCCTCTGTGTGAACAAACATCACAATTGCATACTAGACCATTCCATTGTTTTGTTAAACATTTAAACATATCTATGTTTTCAGCAAATTTTATTTCATTTGGTGGACTATTCCATATTTTAGGCCCTAAAGATTTAAACTAATGTACATATTTAAGAAATTTTAATGAATTTTGAAATATTCATAACATTTTGATACTATTTTAACACAAAGACTACCGTAAAAGTGCAATTAAAATTTAAAACGAGAAAGAATAGTTTCTTTTGATGTGAATCTTTGCAACCTTTTCACCCCGATGATGGGCATATGACTATGACCCACTGAGAAACAAGATTATTTTTTCTCGCGGGTCTAAACTCGGGTAGATCTTTATATGCAGGAGCGGATCCCGAGATTCGAATAAGGGGTGCTGGAGGGGGAGGAGTATTGAGACAATAGTTTGTCTTTTTGCCCATTTTTCACAGCATTTCTGGAAATTTGACGGGTACTCGTGCACCCACCGCACCCTTCTGGATCCACACATGGCTTGTGTGTGAAGTGAATGAGTAGTCCCTGCAAAGTGAAACTAAGATAAGATTTGTTTGTTTGTTTATAAATTTGAAATAAATCCAAGCGCAAAAGGGTTAAAGTTCTGATGAAGACATTTCAGTGTCAAGCAATGTTTTTATATGGGTCATTGGAAACAGCTATTGCTGTTATGCTAATATTTTATTGTCATTCCGCATGTTTTTATTTTCATTCTTGTTTTCAGTGGTCGAGCCACCCTTGCACCTACGATGTAGAAAAGAAAGACCACAAGCCACCTGTGTTTATACCAATCACACCAAAAGGATTTCTTCATCTTTTTGAAACATAATTTAACAATCAATGGTTTTTTTACCTTTGTTTTTGGAAGCCACGACATGACATTGAAAATTGTCAGAAGGAGGTCAAGAGTCAATCTCATTGCAAAAAGAGCCATGTTAAAAGTGAATGCAAAGTGTAGACAGGAACATTTTGTGACTAATTAAAATATGAACTGGATTTTAACTTGTATTGTGTACAAAGGAGATTCTGAAGACAAACGACTTTTATTGTAATCAAATTTTTATTGTGTACCGGGTGTCCCAAAAAGATGGCAACAGAATCTGATGACGAAGTCTGATGACAAGGACACTGCTTTAATACATTAAATATTATACAAGCAGTGCCGTCAGAAGCTGTTTCAGATTCGGAGGGGGAGGGGGGGATAACAAAGGTTTAATTAATCAGTTGTTTAAAATCATCATTGTTCTTGGAATTAATGGGGGGCTACATTGATCAAAATTGATTACTAGAGTACTAAAGTATTTCTCTTCAAATACCTGATTTACAATCATGAAGAGAGCGAAGCTTTTAATTAATATGGCCTAAGCAACACATTGGAGAACATTTCAACTGTGTGCATTCGAATTTAACTATGCAAATTAATGATACAAATATTTCTAAATCTAATGTAGATGAGGTCTTTTTGTTGACCATTTACTAGTTGCTGGCTTGGCTGTTCAGATGGAGTTTAGATGTGTCGACGAAACGATATGAAATTTTGATTTTGAAAAAGGTACTGATTTTAAGTAGAAAATTGTAAATTATCTATTATAGATTACTGATTATGCATTATGAAATGTAGTAAGCTCAGGAGATTATGCCAAACGTGTTACTTTCTTATTGGGACACCCGGTATTTACAAATATTGCCGTCTTTCACCCCGGGAAAAACCATATGGTCATTGCTAAAAAACATTAAACGTCATATTTCCAGGAGGTATTTGCAGACAGAATTTGATATTTATCAAAGATATTTCATCGTATGTTTATATTTTTGATGAATTTGGTTTGTAAGTGCTACCCCCTGCAAAAATTAAGTTAGACACGCTTAACCCTGTTACTTAGAAATTAATCCGGGCGTAAAAAGGTTCAAACAAACAATATTCTGTAAAAACAATAGATTTTTTAGAAAATAGAGATATATTAGTATTAAAAAGTGTTTTATTCACGCAGTTATTAATTGTTAAATTTGGAACTTTTGTTTTGTTTTGTTGTAAATACGTTACATATATCATTTTCTTTTTTAGAATTTTCAAAGGTAGATATTATATAAATTAATAAAACTTAATGATGTATGTATAGTTTGGTCTTATTAATAGAAACTGTACGTTTTATTGTCTTTAACGCAGTATCTACTTTGGTATAGTAATTATTCCATTTTTTCAGTGTTATACACATTTTATGCTTTGTTCATTAATTTAATATTATAGCTCTGTAAAGCTATATGAATTAGTTATTTTTTAAGTAAATTTCCTTCATTTTTGAAATTTCAATAGATACGGAGTTGTGTTTGTGCCGAAAACAGAAATTTTAAATTGTTTTTTGGTTAGATAATTAAAAAATAATTGGCTTCTGCCACTTTGAAAGTAATGTTTGATGAAATTACTGGTGTTTTAAGGAACTATGAGAATGCCGATGGTAGGTAATCAAAATGATAGATCAATATAAAATTTGCTTTGGTGGAATCTGGACTTGCTGGGGACTTGCTGAAAAGAAATTTTTCCAAAAAGGAATTGTCTCCTAGCAGCGAAGAATTGTAGCCAGTCGTCCAGCAGGAATCTTGAACTGTGAGGCTCTGCGTGAGGTCACGTGAGGTTTGAAGTATTTTGATTTCAAAAGATTTTGAGTTGAGTCATGTGATTGTTGGTCAAACAAATAAAAAGTTGAAGCATGTTGAGGATTTGAGTCGCTGTAGAACTGATAGGTAAATGTTTAATTTTTTATGAGAAAGCAATTTTGTATGAAAAAGCAAAACTGAACTGACGCGACATCTAAATATATGAAAAGAATATTATTGTGGACATCAAAGAAACAATTGCATGATCTATCTCTTGCGCTGTTGTTTTGGGGACAAAATATATAGGCCCAACACAACAACAACAACCAACTAACTCGATGAAGAAGTTTATGTTCAAAATAATGGTCTATACTCGTGTTATATTTTATCAGACTTTATTAAACTTATACTTGCCAACTTTAGGCCATTATATTGGAGATTTTTCATTTTCCTTTCTCCTAGGAGTTTTAAATGTCTAACTTTTCCACACTTATATATTTTATTAAGAACGAAAAATCAACCAAATCTCAAACAGCATGATGTCATCAATTCAATGATGACTCAAACTCACAAAGGTTGGTGCTATCATAATATACTATAGATATGATTGGTTAATGGCAAATCAAAATTACACTAACCAAACATGCAAGCATGGCCTAGTGGTTAAGGCGGCGCACTCATAACCTCAAGGTCGTGGGTTTGAATCCCACCAAGGTCATACTTGCTGCGAAAATGTGAGGAGAGCTGCTAACTCTCTGTAATTCCAGGCAAAGGCAAA
>JAYJMH010061359.1:0-12170 GCA_036873815.1 Phacellophora camtschatica | reverse complement strand
TTTGATTCATTTATTTGTTCTCAAGATATTTTATTTTTGCTAGAATTTCTCTTTAACATATAATTCAGAATAATGTGGTGCAGAAATATTTTGGGGCCCCCTAAAATTTACATTTTCCCGGCCCATGAAATTTCCCACCACGCCCCTGCATCTTGTGTTGGACCACTTTTTGTTAATAGCACGAGACTTCGGGCAAGGGATTATGGGATGACTCTTGCGTAGAGGGGAGGTAGAGTTTTAAGGGGTTGCTTTGAAACCTAAATAATGATCCCCATTTTTTATAAGAAACCTGGCTAAAGCTACACTAGTAAAAGTTTCTTAATTTTGGGCCATTTTTGACCAATTTTCACGAGTAAAAGTTTCTTTAAAGTTTCTTAATTGTATATAAAAAATTAGGTTTTTTTTATTATGAATTCTTTTTTTCAATAAAAACGTTACAAAAACTGTACAAGATAAAAAGTGTTCACTGAATCAATCATCTAACATGATGCCCACTCCATTAAAATAATTAAGCATTATGTAATCTTAGCAATTTTTCATTCATTGGTAAAAGTTTCTTAAATTTTCGTGGGTTTCACCAGTGAGTTTCTTATAAAAAGTTTCTAATAAAAAACATTGTATTCGATATTAATTCTTTATTAGTTTCTAGATCATCATTTGTCAAGTTTACAAGATATGTTTGAACGGGCATGTTTATCATCATCATTATCATATATATTATTTATACACAAAACCCTTATGAAAATCAAATTGCTACTTCAATCTATTGTATGAATCACTATTGCATGAATCGCTTTCAAACAACTTCGTAATCACCAGACGGTCACCAGAAAAAATATTCATAAAATTTTTATTTCTTGGCATATTTTCTTGATGAATTGATAAATTTGAAAACATTTATTTTCTTGATGAACTGATAAATTTGAAAATATCTATATGTCAAAAGAGCCGAGAATGATAGTCATTCAATTCTTCTCTCTTTCGGGTTAGTGTGGTTTCACTTCATTTCATGCTGTTTAAGATTTTCTAAAACAAACCACCAGCTAAATGAGTATGTTATGTTATGAGGAATAACCATGGAAAATAACAGACTCAAACCACCATTATTTCTCCTGCCGCAAAAAGAAAAGAGTTCAAAACATATTTGAGGACCTTTTTATTTAAAAGTATTTCATTGACTAGAATTTCTTTTTACTTAGATTTTTTAAAATTGTACACTGTAAATTTGTTGCATCTTTAACATATTTTAATTAGGTTTATTTCTTTGAATTGTAATGCGCCTATGAGCCCTGTGGATATATGGCGCAATATAAACGCTTTTATTATTATAAAATGTGTCTGCAAATATAGAACAATCAGCTGAAGACAATATCGCAGCTAGTGGGGGTGTGGGGGTCTAGACACAGGGGCGTAGCTAATGGGAGTGCAAGGGTGTTACACTCCCCCAATAATTTTCACAAAAAGCGGAAATTCGGGTATAATGTTACATATTCTGACATAATTTCGGGCAAAATTCGGCAACATTTTGGAAAGCAACGACTATTATTTGAAAAAACAATGGAATATTAAAAAAACAAAAACGAACCAAGACAGCACAACCCCCCCCCCCCTTGTAGAAGAAATAAACTGAAAAGATCTCATTGTTGGATGGTTAACAGTCGCCTGGGGCCTCTAACAGGTGCGGCTCTTGGGGTCTTGTAATATACCTGTTGTCGTCTCCAAAACGCATGCGTTCTTCGAAGTATAAATTCTTTTGTCACAAGATCACATTAGTAAACATAATTCAAAATAAAATCCCGGTCACTCGGATCGAAATAAACACTCGTTTACTTTCACATTGGCAAGCCCGGTAACTCGGTAAAAGTAGCCGGGTAATTCCGCTGCATATAAACAGGCCCTTAATCGCTTTTCTACGGTGTCTAAAATTTTCTCTTGCAAACTTAGCAAGATTTGCAATGAGATTATTTAGTTTTTTGTTCTTTCATTTTTATTCAGATATAATTTACTAAAGATACACATTGCAGCTTAAGATCAAAGAAGTTTATGCTCGTAGTTTTTGCTAAAAATTAGTTTGAATTTCTTCTATTAATTATTAACAAGGACGAACAATAACAAATTATATACGAACAAAGCAATAAATAACCCGCTGTGGATCAATCACATTTTTAATCAATCCATCTGTTTTTTTTCATATGTCAGTTCAAAACCCAAATATGAAAATTTCAGAATTAACTTTATCAATGTTTATGTTTATTGGTGTGGTCTTAGTCCTTTGGTCTTTTTGTGGTTTTTTTTATTGCAATCAATTGTTATTTTCATCGTCATTTTTTTTACGTTATGTTTGTGGTTATAAAACTTGATTTTAATGCAACCTTCTGTTTATATAAACAGCTGATCAATCACATTTGAATTAATGCAAAGAGAGCGGGATACATGTTTTTAAGATTTGGTGATGAACAACTGACCTATATGACAAGAATACAGAATAATGATTATTTGGGGACATGAAGCAGGTAATTTTTGTATTACAAAATTTATTACCTAAGTACAGGTGGAAATCTAAGAAATGTCATAAAATGTAACTTTACGATTCTTGCATATTATGTTTGTCGATGTCCCATCGTGTTTTCTTATGCTTCATTTGTTTGCGTGGTATTGTGGAAAAGACCTTAAAATAACTTATATTTTTAAGACTGGCTTTCTTTTTGGGACCATTGCGAGAATTTCATCCGTTGTTATTATTTTTAATTGTATCATTTTACTTACTTCAATTTGGTCCTTATTTATGCCATATTTTTAAAAATACGTTTTATTGCATTATATTTCAGCAATCAACGTTTTGTCACCGTGTTTATTTAACATTACTGGTCATCAGCTTGGTTCAACATGGTATTTTAAGCGATGGAAATAAATGGAACATCACCATTGGTAAACTATTTTTTTAAATTTTACTTTTGGTCTTGACTATAAACAAAATAACGTCTTTTCCAAAGGGCATTGCTCTTAACTTGGACAAGAAATGTAATTACAGTCTATTTGCATACATCACTTGTTGCTAATTAAAGCGTTTATCAACACTAAAAACAACAACGAGACTGAAATTTAACATTTGTAAAACTTAACGAACCATACGACATGGTTTTGAACTTTCCTATTGTGAAGGGCAGAGAATGTATTGATGTATGTATTGAGTGAAGAACCTGGGTGTAAGAGGCAAAATTGGAATGATAATTGTATTGAATGTTTTCTTGCATATTTTGTTTGTTGTTTGTTTATGTCTCATTGTGTTTTCTTATGCTTCATTTGTTTGTGTGGTATTCTGGGAAAGATCTTAAAAGAACCTATATTTTTAAGACTGGCTTTCTTTAGTAAGTGAGAAAGAGTGGAGAAAGAGAAAAGATGTGAGATAGAAGTTAGGTTAAGATTGTAATTAGGTTCAGTTGGATATTTATGAAGGCTTGTCAAAGGCGGCCTGGGGGGAGGGGGGTACACGACTTGCAATCTGATGGGGGTCTGCTTCTCAGTTTCAAGAGAACTACTTAGTTCTAAGTGCTAAAATTTGGCCATAGGCCATACGGTAACCACTATTATGGAGATTTGGCGGCTTCCACACCCACCCATATGAATGGCACATATCCAAACCTAACACATGTATGAAAAGGAAAATAATTTGCTTTTTATATTCTTATACTGTTTGGGTTCGTTACACTGTCTCAATAGTTCAAGGGAAACACCAGTTTGTTCGATCGAATTAGCGAGGTTGTGGCTGAGGTGTTCGAGTTATATGTTGCTAAATCAGTGTCATTCATTCAATTATTTTTTGAATTAAGAGTAATTCATATCCAATTCACAAATTTATCTTTGCACAGGATTGCTCCGAAATGGATTGAAAAATACGTTTGCTGCTGAGCAGGCGCTTCAGCTGATCAACAACCAATCAAAATCGACAGTGGAATTTAAATTTAAAAAGATTAACCCTTCGAGATTATTGGAGAGTATGTATTTTATTTTTTGAAGAATGTTTATGAAATATAAAGTATATAAATAATACATAAAGTAGCCAAAAATACAAAAGAATAATATGAAAGGTGTCCCAAAAAGTTTAGAATAACATAGATTGCTTACTATATTTAACATCATATGGGTTCATATGGGCAGTAATATTACAGTAATTGACTTACAAAATTTGCTACCTTTTCGGGAAGATAAGGGCGTGGAGTGCTGATATATTCTTCTCAAAATCCTAAACTTGATATCGTCTTGAAACCGGGGTTTCTAACTAAATGGCCTAGGCAACACCCCCGAAGGTAAGTAAGAAGCCCTTTATTTTGATATTTGAACAAAGATAAAGTTAATTAAAGACGGCTCTGTTTTCGTCGTGATTTGCAATGTTTAAAAATCTGATGTTTCAGATTGAGCCCTATTGTTTACAAAGATGTTTCATTGTTTTCCTATTGCACTCCTAAGACATTAAGCCTAGAAGTTTCTTTAATTAAGAGGTTTCTTAAATGTGGGGCCTAACTGCAAATTAGAATATTTCAGTACCAAAGGCATCAGTTTTGATAAATAATGCACTAAATTGAGAGTTAACTATTCAATATTGCTACTTAAACAATATATAGTGTAATGAAGCAGCATCTTTGTCATCAGATTCTGCCAAACGTGTTATTATTATTATGGGACACCATTATGGGACACTTTTTTGAGGCCTATTGCTTAAAATATGTGCAGGAGCTTTATGTTGATTATTTTTGAAATTGCAAAACATCGAATAAATACATTAAATAAAGAATGATTTGTTTATATTTTATTCATTAAAACATCTGTGAAAATTAACCTTTACGATATTTTATTGCTGTGGTCTAAATGTTTTTATTTTTTTTACATTGTACAGGCATTGTTGCAGTAGGGGATATCGCAATAATAATTGGTAACAATGTTCCAGCAAAGACAGCCATTATAGTTACGAAATTGTTTCGCGTTCCTTTGATAGAAAGTGAACTGAGACATTGTCACACAGCACTCAGTTCTCATGGGAAAAGTTCATGCCAAGATGAGTTTCAGATGGTTCCAAGTGTCGCATTTTCATGCAAGATTACACTTGCACTCCTTCGTAAATTTTCTTGGAGTAATGTTTCTTTAGCGTTTCAGAGTTAGTGAATATTATTAAGTTTTATGAATATTTTTATAATTTAGTTTCTTTTTCATTTTCCAGTAAATATTATCAAATTTTATGAATATTTTTATTTCTTTATCAGTATTCACTGAATGCAAATCCAAGCTAAACAAGCTTAAACTAATCCAGGTTATCGAATGCTGCATTCTAATTGGTTAATTCCCAGGTCGAATGCATTCGAATGGTAGAAATTTAATCTGGTCTCGATAAAGTTTGTTTCGATAAAGCGATAAAGCTCACTAACTGTGTCAGTGAGAAAGTAGACTTGTTCCATCTCTATTTCGTTTCGTTAATCAAGGCATTTTCCTCTGCAGTGACACATATTTATTGTATTTAACTTTTTTATTGGTTAACGAAACGAAATAGACTTGGAGGGAAGTCTAGTGTAAAAGTTGTAATGGTAAAATGATACATAAATTTTGAAAATTGAGAGACTACAAATTTTTGTATTTGAAACGAACATTTTGAGTATTGATCTCTTGTTTCATATTGTTGTAGGTGAGAGAGCCCACGATGTCAATACTTTTGTGACGTATTCGGAAGGACATTTATTTAAGATCCTTGTTCCAATCGAAAGTCATTTCAATGGGTCGATCACTCAAAACTCAATCGAGAGAATCAAAGCACTGGCATCAACACAAATCGATGCAATTATTTTGATTTTAGATAGCAGTAATATACAAAGTTTTTTTGACACGGTAAATTATTTTTAACATGGTAACTTGTAGTCCTTGATTTAATTCAGGCTGTAAGTGTATCTACTTTCATTTAATTATTTTATGCTGTTCTTTTTTGGTGGATGCCTGCATTAATGTTTGGCAGATGCTATTATTAATTATATTTTTAAGCCATACTTTAAGCCTTGCATTTTTTTCAAATAAAAAATTAATTGGTACTGAGTCCGTCACAAGCTCGACCAAAATTCTTCTTCAATTCAAACATTAGAATTAAGTTAGATTCAAGCATTAACTTGATGTAAAATGTCAATTTTTGATTCATGTAATAAAGCATCATAAACAGTTGGTCGAGTTTATCTCAAGCTTGACGCCTGGTTTCAAACAATAAGTTTAAGATGCTTCTATCATAGATCTAATTGGTATCATGAAATTTGATACAAATGTATAAAGTGAACTTTTTTGTTTAAAGGTGAAAAAATATGCCATGGATTTATGTTCTATTCAAATGAACATTGTGATATTCGATCATGTAAGTAAAATTTAATTGTATCTTTATCTTTCTTTCAATTTCAGATACAGTAAGGCCCTGTATTTAAAGGAAATTGATTTTTCAGATTTAGCTCCATTGTTTACATATATTTTCTAATGTTTTCCTATAGTTTTTCTGAGAAAATGAGCCTATTACTATCAGTGGTTTCTTAAATACGGGGCCTAACTGTACGAAATAGTGACAGTCCGTTCTGAAAATTTGACACTGTGAACCTAAAGAGGCAAAAATGTATTAAAAACTACATTTAAAATGTAAAGTGAACCAAGTGTGAAACTTTGCACAATTTCTTCTTGTTCTTGTTAGAATTTTTTTATCAGCATTTAATTTTAATTTTGTTACAGTACTTAAATGACCAAATAAATGCTTGTGATGCACATACAATAATTGGAACTCAAATACAAAGGAATTATACACAAATTGCAGAGAAAGATTTTCTGAAAAACGTCACTGTAAGGTTTTATCTTATGTTTGTGTTTGTGTGTGTTTGTGTGTGTGTGTGTGTGTGTGCATAAGCTTGTTACACTTACGGGTTATATAAATTTGTTTCATTTAATGTTTAACTTGTTGGTTAAATAAGTGAATTTAATATTCAGTTTGAGCATTTTGACATTTGTTTAGATATTTTATGGTTTACAGATGATTATATTAAATGCTTACAGTTTTGATTCTTCATACAATTTGATTGATTTTATATGAATTTTGATTCTACCGGGTGGCCCCAAAAATGTTCCCATGTGCGCCGAAAAGCTGCTCTGGAGGAGCTTTAGTTTTAATAGTTTTGTTTTTGACGTTAAAGTAACAAGCTTCAGTTTATAGTTTAACACCAAATCTACCCAAGGATCACTGAGTTATACTCACTGAAACAAAAAATAGAGGAATTCTGCTGCTGCAATCTGCTGAAAATCATCGAAAAGACAATTAACGTTGACCTTCCTTTGGTATAGCTCAGGGATTACGTAGTAGATTTTGGCAAACAACTTTTAGTTCAAGCCTCTTACATCAACGTCAAACAAAAACAAAACTATCAAAATTAAAGCCCCTCCAATGGGGGCATTTTTTGGACCACTAGGTCCCCACCAGGTACAATCAAAATTCATATAGAACCAATCGGGTTTTTTCCTAAATTTCTCGTAAAGTCTGTTTTAAAGTCATTGTCACCCATATTTTCTATCGCATTTTCATTTTAAAAATTATTTAAATTTTATGAAATGTGTGTGTTTTTTGTATCACAAAAGAAGAGACATTTATTTATCTAAATCATAATGGATGATTTGGAAACAGACTATAAGTTTTTATCGTATGATATAAAATTAAAATTGTAAATAATTAGCTAGGTGAATTTTCGAATTAAATCTTTTTTAAATTAAAAGTAAAAAAAAAAAATTTAAAGTTTTCAGAAAAAGCTTATACTGCAAAGAGAAAAGAGCAACTCTGGACAAAAATGTTTATCTTATCTAGGGCCTAAATTATTAAACAACCTATCCACGGACCTCAAGTCCACAAGCAATAAGAACACTTTTAAGCACAAGATAAAAAAGCATTTTATGTCAAATATACAAAAAAGAGAAAACGATGCTTCCATTTATCTATAAAAATAGGTTTAGCTTTTTTCTAAAATATGATTGAAAATTTTTTAATTTTTATTATTTTTCCACCACAAAACCTCTAAGGGGACCACAAAACCTCTAATGGAATCCAGGTCTTTCAATCTCTTAATGCTATCCCTGCCGCTCTAGTTTAGGGGTGCGTGGTTTTGTAATAATTGTTGATGTTTTTTTTTTAAATTATTTTTGATAAAAATTTTAACTATCATAATTAAATCATTCATGCCTCTTATATTTTTTCCTTTTTTTAGAAATTATACTGTAAACTGTAAATTCAGTGACACAAAAATACATACATACCTACATACATACATTGCTTTATGTTTTATTTTCTGGAAAAGATATAGCGAAAATATATTTGTTACAGATAAGAGATGTACTTGAATACGATGCAATTTTCACTGCTTCCAATGCCATAAATCAATTAATAAAGACAAAAAAGTGGCACATGTATAATGAAAGCAATCTTTGGCAACATATTGACAAGCGAGTATCAAATACTGAAAATATTTCGGTGGAGCTAAAGAAGGTATAATATGTTGATTTTTGACATTATTTCTACCGAGCCAAAGAAGTTATAATATGTTTATTTTTGAAGATCTTCATGATTGCTGAAATGGAAATTTCTCTTTCTCAGCAACCCAGTCGTTAGGATTGATAGAAAATGTGTTTCCACAGAGCTGTCGTTCTACACTTTATATAGCGCAGTGCAAAATCATAAAAACACTCCAGTCTGCTTTGTAATTCTTACTTAACATTTTTGTCACTGTCATTGACCATAAGGGAAAATAGCAAGATTTTTATCCTTGATTTCTCAGTAATATGTAACTATTTTAATTATTTTGCCTTGAATATTGAATATACCTAGATAATGATCACTATTTGTAATGAATCAAAATTGCTCGAAGAAGGAAAATCAACAAATTATATCTTCATTATATTTTCGTTTACATTTAAACTTTAAATAAAACCGACGTCTATTGTTCAAATGTTTTTTCTTCTTAATTTTGTATTTAAATTTTGGAAATTAATTTTGAAAACGCTCACCAGAATGAATCTTTTTCTTCAGAACATCTTAATGGGAGCAAGTGGCAAGATTGAATTTGATGGAGATGGCAGTAGACGAAACATAAGTCTGGACATTGTTAATTTACGACAAAACAAATTGCATTCTGTAAGTCATCCTGCTTCAGGCTTTGGTTAAGTCTACCTTTAACCTTTCGGACAGATGTTTCGGACAGAGTTTCGGACAAAATTGTACAATTACTTAATCATAACCCTTTCACACACGGAATTATTTCTAATTAACAGGCAAACGATATCTTAGTTTCGTTTTGTCTGGTGTAGCACATACAAACCAACCTAACTCAAAAGATAAACTGATGATGATATCTTTGAAATTGAGATAAAGTTTTGTTTGCATTTGCAGCGGCAAATGTACAAGTTAATTGTTCTACCCAATAAAAGTTCCGACGTCCCAAAAATGCCCCAAAATTTGATTTTGTTACAAATTTCAAAATATTTGTTTTTCTGCTAGCGTGAGAAGAACCGAGTTAATTTTAGCAGCTGCCTTTATTTTGGTAACTTTGACGGATGATAACAAAATTTCGACTTGAAAAACCTAATTTTGAGCTTTACTTTTCAAAACCTTTTTAAATGGCAACGGCAAATGTACAAGTTAATTGCTCTACCCGGTGACCCGATAAAAGTTCCGACGTCCCAAAAATGCCCCAAAATGTGATTTTGTTACAAATTTCAAAATATTTGTTTTTCTGCTAGCGTGAGAAGGACCGAGTTAATTTTAGCAGCTGCCTTTATTTTGGTAACTTTGACGGATGATAACAAAATTTCGACTTTTCTTTTCTTTTCAAAACCTTTTTAATTTAAATTAAAAATTTATTTTTTAAAGCGTTTAACGCATCAAATGATTTGCATCTTATTTACGAAATTTCTAAAAATATGAAGTGATGGCAACTTGCAATAACATTATTTATTTATTTCTTATAACCAATGATGCCATTCATCAAAACCATGTTGTTTTTAAATTGGCAAAATTTTATTGTTTTTAGTATGCTTATCAAATATTTGACATTGCTACGATCAATCTAGCTCTTCTTCTGCATGGCAACGCTTCTTCTGCATGGCAACGTAAAAATTAGCTTGATTCGTAACACACTCGAATTTTTGTGACTTTTTAAACATGGTGATTTTTCAAATTTGATGATATTACCAGATTCTATGGAGTTTGTTTTTTTAAAGAGGTTTGAAAAATGTTTTTCTTATTTTTCAGATCGGGAAAATATCGGTTGATGGTGATGTTATCATTAATCAAAATCTAATTCAAAACAGAAAGCTTCAGGACAATGACACTAAGATCAATTCTCATTTGACAGTTGTTACTGTCGTGGTAAGACAACGAAATTACTATAATTAAGTATGTCATTATTGTCATGCACATGAATTGTATGTTCTCATAAATAACTAGAAATATTTTTGAGTCATTCTGTTTATAAAAATATGTTTCAGTTAAAATTTATTAAGACTCTACCCATATCGTATTCATATTCACATAACACAATGAAAAAGATTTCGAGAAATGACCAAAGGCTAATGTTTACAAATACTTTCTATTCTTTTCCTATTACTCCTGAACTAAGAAGTTTGTTATCGGTTGTATAAACAATAAATATGATAACCCTTACACGCCCGGATATATTTTTGATAAACAGGCGAATCCTATTGAAGTTTCATTTTGCAGGGGGTAGCACATGCAAAGCAACTTAATTCAAAAGATGAACTCACGTTGACATATCTGAAATTAATGTAAGGTTCTACCTGCACTTCCGCTACTGGTCAATGGCCCATATGGCCCTTCCAGGGGGGGGGGAGGGCTATGATTCTAAGCTAAAGTACTGAACAAAGGTTTTGAGCTGGGGGCATTTAGGGGTTGTAAGTAAGGAATCATTTCCTGATTAGCCTAAGAGAAGTATATCGATCTCAATAGCGTTCTTACCATAATAAAGTTCATTGTTTGATCATCACTTGATTTTCATATGAATAAACATATTTGTACGTAACACGGGTCAGAGATTTTTGTGAATTTTTATTCAAAAAATAGGGACATATATATATATAACTTCGTTTTTTCACAGGATGAACCATTTACATTTGTCACAACAGGTGCAAATGGGTCGACCATTTTCAGTGGTTTTTGTGTGGACATCCTGGATGCCTTAGCAGAAATATTAAATTTTACATACACGATGTATTTGGTAGAGGATGGGGAATACGGGCGATACCACAATGGAAAATGGACTGGCATGATTGGAGACGTTCTCTACAGGGTAATATTTTAGTTTTAGTATTTATATTGTGTACACGTGTTTTTTTTTATAAGAAACCTGCTCTGGTAGAAGTTTCTTAATTTTGGACCATTTTTGATTAATTTTCACCACTAAAAGTTTCTTAAAAGTTTATTAATTAAATAAAAACCTTACAAAAACTGGGTATATATTGTACAGGATAAAAAGTCTTCATTGAGTCAATCATCTAACATCATGTCCACTCCATTAAAATCATTAACCATTGTGTTATTTTTATTTTATTTTTCCAAACAAGTTCTGTCTGTCCGTTTTGCATCGCTGTTGTGTCGAGATTCTTATGACATTAATTTTTTTTATCAGAAAGCTGATATGGCCATTGCATCCATTACAATCACCTCAGCGCGCGAAGAAGTTGTGAAGTTTACGCAGCCTTACATGGAGCTACAAAACTCATATGTAAAACGTCGCAGTGACTTGGTTAAATTTGATGTTTTTCAATTCATGTCTCCATTTACTCATGTCGTATGGGTGATAACTCTCGCTGCTTGTATCATTGCAAGCATCACAATATACTATGTGGAGTCATTCAGTCCCAATGGATGGCGGCTGTACAAAACATCAAGTGAAATGGATGAAAATGTGTTCAGTATTGGAAATAGTTTTTGGTTTTCAGTTGCAAACTGGTTATTACAGGGAGGAGACAATACTCCGAGATCCTGTCCTGGTTTGTTATTGCTGATTAATTTAGTTTGGAATAAGAATATTACATTTAATTATAAATATTAACGATAATAATGAGCGACGTTTCGATGTCATCTTAACATCATTTTCAAGCTAAAT
>JAYJMH010061348.1:0-12171 GCA_036873815.1 Phacellophora camtschatica | reverse complement strand
GAAACCCAGACATAAGAACTAAATTATAAAGCATACAAGTATTATTACTCTTGTGACAATATATTTTGTTTTTTTTTTTGTACTTTTAAAATTGTATACTCTGTGTCCCAAAAAAGTAGCAGCTTCGATCAAGGCGAGTTTAACTCAAATGTATTCGAAACAATTTTTAAAATATTTTCCGGTAATTAACTGAAAATTTGATACCTAGTTTGATATTATTTGTGCATCGAGAGTCAAGATATTAATTCTGAAAGTTCAAATTTGCTCCCAACCCAAAACCAGAAATCTAGATTTTCGTCTAAACTGTGTCTTTGGATCTCCTTACCCATAGCATTTTACGAAATTAATTTAATGGTGCTCGGAAATGTTGAATCTCTTGGTATTATTTTTAAATAGGAAGGGCATTACTGTGAGAGTAAAGGGCGTGGCACAGCAGGGTTTTCGGGGGCAAGCCTTCGGACCCCTTCACCGTCTATGCCGCTGGCACCCGGACTGCAGAGTGTGCACCTTCTACTAGAGATCTCGTGGGTGCGGGTGCGCCACAAGGACAAGTAGTCCACCCAAGTGCGCAAGTAAGTGCGTGCCAGCACAAACCAAAATACAAAATCAGAAGAAAACGTCTTGGCTGTCAAAGGCAGGTCAATGAATTTAAAAATTAAATGACATGATATACAAAATGTCAAGTTAAATAAAGAGCGTTGGTGATGTTTATAGCCAAAGTAAATGGCGTGGCTCAAAAAAAATTCAGGGGCTTTGCCCCCTCCCCGAAACCCCCCCGACTGCTTTCAAAGTTAGGCAATATGTATTTTATTTTTCATTATTGGATTCGCCCTTTGCATACGCTGCAGTCTGGGCTGGGGCCATTACTTTTTGCCTTCGGCGAATTAGCCCCCCCAATCGAAAAATGCTTTCTACGGGCCTGCCCAATCAAGTCACGCACGAGCCTTTTAGCACGTGAATCATCGTTCAATAAACAAAAGTTTATGGCAAGATAGTTCGTGGTTCATATCACCAAAAACTTAAGAACAACAAACATTTCAGAAATAACATTTTTGATTATTGGTTGCGATCTTTTTACTAAAAGAAGAAAAGTTAGCACTGAGGGATAACTGAACTTCTAAAATTAGTCAGCAAAATGATGAAATGTACCTTTGAAACTCTGCGCTTGTCTTTCACTGATGGCAGAACAGTCTTTAGTCTTTCATATCCATCAGACAATCGGCTGTACCTTCTTTTAGAGGTATTTCGATCTTGAGACATTTCTTGTTCTTGTTCAGCAATTGATGTAAGATCATCTTCCACTTCTGAAACAAAATATTTTACCTTTAATCTTGCAGAAAATTAAGCAAGACCAACCGACAATGCTAAAACAATTAAATTGTTGTTAATGAAATGTTGCTTCAACGCAAGATCACAAACAAAACGTGACCAATAACATTACAAATATATTATTTCACAAATAATATTATCATAATCTTCTCAAATCGTGGAGACATTTTTAATTCTCCTTCACATTCAGAATTTCAGCTAAACTCAATTCATTACAGTCTAACAATTGACATCAGTTAAAATAAAGATTAATTTCTATTAGATGCTACTTTATAATATCGTCTCGATGTAATTTTAGTACAAATTATATGACGATTACATTTGCGCATAATTTATTTTATTGGTCCACACCTTTACCATTATCGTTGAAAAAATTAACATTGTCTCTCAAGAATACATTAACTAAAAAATAATATTTAAGTAACATGTCTGCCATTGCTAAATTTGACATAAAGACAGTTAGCATTTCAAATGGTGAACTAAACCAAACCGGCTTAATTTTAAATTTCTATCGATTTGTCTTATTTTCACTTTTGTATAAAAGCATCCTTTAGCGACCTAAATTAGTTACACCACACACAATGTGAATCATTCGAAATAAAAAAAGAAGTAAAACACATTAGTTTTAAAACTTTCATAAAGATAGCGTTTCGTAAGTTCTTTGACCCGTAACTTTTTATTTGAGCGCTTTGATGCAATTTTTAACAAATCCAAATTTATTCTCTAAATTACAAATGGTAAGACCCAAATCGCTCAAAAGGGAAATTGATTCAAGGATAGCGAATAATAAACATCAGTGTGAAAGTGTTTGTACATCTGCTTTGTTATTTGATGAAACTATTTTTGAAAAGAAAATCACAAAAATATTTCATGAATTCAGTAAAGAATCGGACACAAAATCGCGACTTATAACAATGATGTTTAATTAATCGTTCTCAAACATATAGCATTTTCGTGAACATATCGTCATCGTATCATATAATCATTCTACAATGAATCGTTTCATAAAGAAATGGAGACAATATATTGCTAACTATAATAAAAAACACTTTTCAATTTCTTTCATTAAACTAATTCGAACAAATTAGAAAGGAGCTTCACTACGCGAAAATTAAGTATCTATAGAAACAGCATGCTAAAGTTCCATCAAAGAATATTACAATTTATACGAACGAATTTATCTTCATCATTTACATATTTAAATGATTAAGTGGCCTAAAGATTTTGTAAAACATCATGGAAAGCAGACGGAATCAAAGCAGACGGCAAACATATGATTTAGCTGTTGACAAGCTGGCGATTAGGCCTTTTCAAAACTATAGCATGTGAGCATTAGCATATGAGCATATGAAAACAAGTCTCTATATAGCATATGAACAACTCAATGTTTACAATCTAAATAGTAGAATCATTGGAACTGTTCAAAACTGAAGCAAAATGCAGAAATCTTATACGTGATACTATCTATCCATGTCACAATTGTTCTAAATAAATCATTAGACTCTCTTCCACCCCAATAGCAACGATCAAATTAAAAAAAAAACAAAGAAAAACCGTCACTAGCGTTTCACATGAATTTTATTACAGACAGTGGCTCTAAAAAAAGCTAAAAAAGTTGGGTTTTTATGAATAATTATCTCTTTCGATGTCTGAATTTGCTCTTTAACTTACAGTATAAATCTTTTGCTAACTCAAAACAAGAAAAAACATGGTGGAAGATGTTGGTGGAAGTTGTCATGGTGGAAGATGCTGTTTTAACAATGACTCAATATCGATTCAACATTTTGTATTCATAAACCAATGTTTAAAAAGTAAATTATCTAAGAAAAAGAAAATAATATGACATTGGAACGATGCAAGAATATGAGTAGAGAAGTATATTCAAGATAAAAAGCAAATGACACATGCACATCACTCTCAAAGGCTTTCCATTTTATAGATACAAATCATACCATCATTTCCATTTTAGAATTTGCTTCAAACAACACGAGGCGTATCTCAGGAGAAGGTACACTGAATTGATATTAATTTTTTACAAATTAAAACCCCTAAATTATTAAATTATAAGAAAATATTTTTTTCTTAAGCAAACGAGCAATTCTCATATGATTAACATCATCAAACATTGAGATGCTAATAATTTATGCAAGGAAATGTGCATCTGTTTGCGTAGGTACTCTTGGTATTCCTAAGGTATCTACACCGTTCATAGTTGAATTAATAAATGCATCTAAAAGCAAGGTAACAACGCACAATTTGCTGCTGTTTTATGCAAAAACAAAAACAGAAACACTGAACAGCAAAATTTCAGCCTTCTTCTATAAATAGAACATATTGCATGGCGCTGTTGAATATTCAGCTGATTACAAAATGATTGAATTAATCATAACTCACTGACTGAAAATCCAAATATTGTATCTTCGCAAAATAGAAAAAACATTTCAGCAATAAGTTAAAGTGCTTTTTCGCTAAAATTAAGTATTTATACACAATGCCTATGTTTCATTGCAACTATCAAACAAAATGTACACTAGAACACAGAAAATAAGAACTATTGAACGCAATTGTAACCAAAGAAAGAATATTTTATGTGCAACTTATATACAAAATAATTAACGAGATTACTTCTACACATCAATACCTTTATCATCTTCGACTTGGTCTTCCGCGCCCGGGCTTTCAACGTTCCGCCGTTTGCCATTCATCATGTGTTGTTCAGGAGCTATCACATCATTCGGACGCCAAAACTCATTCAGAAGCTCAAAAATTTCGTTTGGAAGTGGCCCAGTTGACTCCAGTCCGGCGGTAGGGTTCCCGCTTTGCATCATGCCTTTCGCTACTTCTTCGTTGTCTAGCTTTCTGATCTTTTTGTTGAGTGCGCAGTCCCCAGAGGATTCTTTCGGCGGTGGCTGCTGAACGATAGAGCGGGAACAAACAGATGAAGAGGACATACCGCAACTCGGAGAACGGTTTTTCGGTCTTGGAAACGCTAAAATCAGGAATTAAGATTCCTTTGTAACTTTTACAGAATATATGTATTGTAGCTGGTAGAACAATTTTCGTTTTTAATACAAACGTCTTTCTTCAGCTAAAAGACAGACTAAAATAAATTACCGTTGATTGTAGCATAAGGTGATCACGACCAGCCATCGATCGTCAATTTGTTCACAGAAAGTGTGTAGAGCTTTAAGCAAGCAAAATCTTTGGCCCGTGTTTATAATAATTACATACGACAGCTGATACCCTGTTTAACCACCTGCGAATCAACCGACCAATCAGCAAACACGTTCTGTTTACGCTAACAAAGCAATTAGGATTCGAAGAACAATAGAAAAGGTTCGAATAACACTAGGAGAAGTGAGACCTGTGTCGCTGAGACGATTGCAAAATTTAATCAATTTCTCTTTAGTTCATTTAACAATGGCGTAAATTGAATGAGAAATAGGCCATTAAAGCAAGTGTCTTGTGAATGGTGCAATCAAATATAACATTTTTAACATAAGAGTCAGTTTAGTTTTGAAAATGAAAACAAATATAAAAAGCAAACTGACAATAAATTCTGTTAAGTAACAAAAATATTTTACAAACGCCTGAAAGTTGGATTCCGCGAAAATATCTCATACATACGCTTATCTCATACATACATACATACATACCGACATACATACAATCAATCAAACGTTCTTAAGCATAAAGCTTTTTTGTATTTTAGTGGAGCCGATCTAAGATTTAAATTTCAGTCAAGATTTTCCTGGAGCCAATCTCAGTATACAATAACAGTCATTTAGTAGTAGTACCAGCTCAGAGGTTATTAAACCTCTGGGATAAGAGGTCATTAAACCAAGGAATAGAGTGAGCCTACTCCCCCTCCCCCATGGTTAACAGCAAATGAGAATGGTAACTTTGAGTTTCACCTAGCGGTCAGCCTGCTTACGTACTTTAATAACAAATATGTATGTCTAGAAATACGTCATGTATCGCACAATAACAAGTATAAAACCTCGTCAAGGAAAATGATTTTAAAGGGGATTGAGAGACAAAAAGTGAAAATAATTCAGCATAACATCTACATTCCTGATCGCGCAAATCTAGAATTTTGATTTCGAAAAGATTGTCATATGGTGAATTGTTAAACTTTTCGGCAATTCAAACATTAATTTCATATTTATTGATTAATTATAATATATATATTTTTAAATTATGTATCATAAAGAAACAACAACCAACATTCTTGAAAGCCGGTTTACACAATCATATTCAAAGAAAAGTTACTCCACATGTTGACAATGAGAGTTTTTCATTTCAACGAGGGTCAAATTGTTTCCTGTGACAAAAGTTTCTCAAGATACGCCGATAAATAAATAGTGCAGCTCAGAAAGCATACATCGAGTACTCTCATAAACACGTGTTGGGTGGCCCCAAAAAAAAAATCGAAATAAATCGAAATGTGTGCTCAAAACGATGCCCAAAAAGAAAACTTAGAATTTGGAATATCATCCAGTCATCTGCGACCATGTTTAACTGTCCAAAACTTGAAATTGAAATTGCAAAAATTCGTGAGCTTTCGTATCAATTCGAAGACAGATCGTTTATTTCCAGCCCATGTTTTGGCATTAAAACAACATGATTGTTCTAAAGGCGATTTGGAAGTTCAAAATTTGGAAAAATTCACTCATCAAACTATCAAGTATTAGAGCAGCCAGGTTGTTTTAATGTCAAAAGATGGACTGAAAATGAATGACATTCATTCAAATTTAAGTGAAAGCTCGCGAATGAGGGCAATTTTAACTTCCAGCTTTGGACAGGTAAACTTGATTGCATTTGATGATAAATCAAACATAGAATTTCCCTTTCGGACATCATTTTGAGCACAATTTTAGATTTTTAGCCTCGCGGATTTCGAACCCCCATCTACGAACCTACAGCGAACCCCCATCTACGTAACCCGGTGGCATGGTCGAGCCCCCATCTACGTGACAAGCTTTTCCATTCATTGCGGTATGCTTTTCTAGGCCGGGGATCACCAGGACAAAATTTCAACGCTTTTTCCAACGGGGAATTGCCGGGGTAAGACATACCGAGGGCACTTAGACGTGGATGTTACAGCCCTGCAAAAGGAAATAGTCTTCTGGGTCACTTGGTACAACCAAGATAAAGAGCAAAGAAGCAACATTTGGCTTGGCTGTTACTGCAGATAAATTTAAGCAGATAAAAACAAAATGCTTACGAAAAAACAACATAAAATAAAAATGTTAAAAATACAGATATTAGTGGCAATGAAATGCATTAAAAATTGATTGTTTAGTTGCATGGCTGATTCATTGGTTACTTGCAAAACGTTCCAGTCATCTGTGACCACTTTTACCTGTCCAAAATGTGAAAGTAAAATTGCAAAAATAAACTTTTGCAAAGTGATTGAACAAGACAACAAGAAGCCAAAGATAGTTAAATGATTTAGGTCTTTGACAATTTAACTTCAATTAGAACATTTTTAAAATCTTCGTACTTTTATTTCATACTTCATACGTAGGATTAAAGATTTGATGTATGGAAAAAAGGGAGACAACCATCACGGCATGAGGGTTTTAAAATCAAGAAAAAGTGTCATCACAAATTTGAAGATTTGAACTTGACTTGTTAGAGCTTGAACTTAACTTGAAATAGATCTGAAAAAGAAATTTTAAAGTAAATAAGTATTTTTGTAAATGAATGCGTATCAAACATAAAGTTTCACAAGGATTACACTTGAGCCATTCATTTTTAATTTACCGGATGTCTCAAAACGTTGGTACAACGTTTGACAGAATGTGATGATGACGATACTGCTTTAAAAGGCCAGATGGCCCATTGATAAACAACTTAAAACATCACTTTTTCAGGAGGTAAAGCGAGCAGAATTTTACAATCATTAAAGATATTTTACCGTAAGTTTACATTTTGAATTAAGTTGGCTTGAATGCTCTACCCCCTGCAAAATGAGACTTTGATAGGATTTGCCTTTTAATTTTAAATAAATTATGGCGTGAAAGGGTTAATAAATCTAAAGTAGAAACGTTGAATATTTAACTTACAATGTGATAGTTTACTCTTCAAAATTTATGACTTGGGTGCCAATATATTTATCTTTAAAAATATGATTTGCTATCAAGACAAAACTAATGGGTTTATTACTAAAACGGCAACAAAGCAACAACATTTGAAAAACATTTGAATTGCATACATATGCAAATTAATTATGCAACTATTGCCAAATTTATTTTTAAATGATTTTTTTTTAATCTGAGAATAAACACGAGGTCTTCTTAGTGAACTTTTACTGGGTATTGTCTTGGTTATTTAGATGGAAACTCTTCACTCTACTATAACATGCTTACTCAAAAATACTGATGACTGGTACAGGGGTTTGTATACAGGGCACATCTTAAAAAAACAATTGATACAGTAGACCATGATATTCTTTGTAAAAAACTTATGGAATCCATGATAGTGAGCTTTCCTGGTTCGAATCTTTCTGACAGAAAACAATACTGCAGAATTAGTGAGATTGACTCTCAAACCCAGGATAATAACGTTGGTATACCACAAGGCTCATGCCTGGGTCTTCTTCTATTCCTAGTCTACATAAATGATCTCCCATGCATATGCCAGTCCTCTACGGTGCCCATGTATGCTGATGATACTAGTCTTGGTGCCCATGTATGCTGATGATACTAGTCTTGGTGCTATCAACAACGAGCTTGTTAATCTAGATATATGGTTAAAGGACAATAAGCTATCATTAAATGTGACTAAAATCCATTTTATGCATATAGGCTCAAAACCGAAACACAAAACATCGAAAATTTCAATGAGAAACTCAGTGTACAGATTCAGGATAAAGAACTCGAGGTAGTTCAGAAGATTAAATATCTTGGGGTTTAAATTGTCCAATATCTAGAATTGATAGAAAATGTAAAAGCTGTCACCATCAAGGTATCCAAAGCTATTGGACTTTTAAAATATGCCAAAACGTTTCTTCCAATAGAAACCATGATGACACTCTACACAAGCTTTGTGGAGCCTCATTTTTGATATTGTTGTTCTGTCTGGGGGTGTATGTGGTATTACTGAAATAAACCAGTTGCAGAAACTTCAAAACCGAGCTGCAACAATTCTAACTAATAGCAGCATTGATGCACCAGGAAGACCATTTATCGAAAGACTTGGATGGCAGGCCATTAGTGAACTTATTAATTTAAAAACGAAAACAATTGTCTTCAAATCCATTAATGAGCTGTCTCCTAAATACTTGTGTGACATGTTCTCCAGAAAATCACAATTTGCCTCGCATAACCTTAGGAATACCACCACAGACCTAAGGCTACCTAAGAAACTGTCCATTAATGGACAAAATTGTTTTCTTTTAGAGGAGCTAAATTGTGGAATAGTCTCTCAACTGAGTGTAAACAGGCATCTTCCCTTGGCTGTTTTAAATCATCGATTTAACTGTTTGAGGTTTTTATTTACTTATATTTCTTATCCATTGCTTTTCTTTCTATATAGTTATTGCAATATTCGTTTTTAACATTATTTTTAATATACTGTAAATTGTAAATATATATTAATTGTAAATTTAGGTTATATATTATTTATTTTAAAATTGTTTTTAAATTGAGGGCTCCTTGAAAATCAGTCGTCAGATTAAAGGGTGAGGCTCATTAAAAGATTTGAAATAAAATGAAATGAAATAATGATATTAAATTTAGGATTTCGAAAAAGATACCTCAGCATTCCAGACATTCTTTTTGGGACACCATTTTGGGACACCTGGCACACTAAAAGTTGACAATTTCTCCAGAAAATCTAACAACATATTATATTCTCATTAAATAAACATTACACGCTCTTCCATTTCAAACTAGAGTACAAAAAAACCACGTGGACTAATTCTTGCAAAACAGACCACCTCCATGATCGTAATATTACGAAAATATACAGATTTGAGGAAAATAAATGCAAATTCACAGCAAAATGACTGCTTCTCTAAATTTCGTCATTCTTTTCGTAAAAAGATTCACCCTATGAAGCCTTATATATATACCATCAATACCATTAAATACCAAACAATTACACGATATTTTAAGCACATATACTCTTGACTTAATAAAGAGCAAATGATCAAAACATTGCGCAATAAATAAATAAGTATGCTGACGACCACTAGGTTAAAGGCAACCCGAAGGTTCCTTTTTCATTAGTTGCTACCAATGTCGGGAAGGAAAGGGCGGCACTCCATTCCCCGGTTTGGCAAAATGTTACCCCCAGCCCGGTTTGACAATCATTCACCGACCTAGAAAGGATAGACATGGCAGTGCGGTCAGAAACTGTTCCAGATTGAAGGTAAGGTATTATTGTTGTCAGAACAATAGAGAACAGTTAAATAAAAATCCCTTGAGACAAATGTTGTCCAAAAAACATAATACAGGGTTCGGTGCACAATAGCTTTCGTATGATGGATGGGAAATTTTTTGATGAGCGGGAAACGGGATATGTGATGTATAGTTGGCGGGATAGGGGATCTGCACAACACTTTGAATGCGGCAGAATCGGGATATGCCAAGGAAAATGTCCGGTCCGGAACAGCGATATGAAGGTACCCTAACACAATAATATACTCAACACAAATATATTTTTCAACTTCGTGAAATATGTTGTCATTAAATGATGCCACTTACCGCATAAATCAAACATGTATTCAGAGTGTTCTAAAAATTGAGCAAACAATGTTAAAGAATATAAAAATCAAAGCATTGTGTCATTAAAATTAATCAAAATCCAGTTTGCTTATTCATTTCTTCCAATCCCCAGCCAAATTGTATAAAAGCTAATACGTCATGAGTAAGTAGTGAAGCTAAGATTTCTGAACATTGCCCTCCTCCGCAAATGCCAAAACAATTTCAATTGCTCCTCCCAGAGAATAAAAGACAATCAGGTCATAGATAATATTTTTGAACGAGAAAAGATCATCTCAACACTTGCAAAATCAGCATTTGCTGAAGGGTTACCCTCCTTAAAGAATTTAAATGAAATGAAATGAAATGAAATGAAACACAATCTATCCATTCCTTCCATCCCACTGACAATCTTGAACAATTTATCAATGCGTCTAATTGCTGATGCACCAAACTTCAACACGCTTTTTTCCATATGCCTGATTAAAGTGAAATTTTTATGAAATTGGCATAATTCCCATGAAGATGAAAAACATAACTAAGTAATCACAGTGGAATCGTTTATAAATTTAATGTTTCATGATTTTATTTCAGCTAAAATTATTTTCAATATGTTTGTGTCTTGCAAGACGATTGACAGTTATTAATGTCTAGAAAAAATACGTTTCTTATTCACTAGAATAAATCAAATAAAATTGAAAGTTAAAGATAGCAGCTACGAATCAAGTGACACCCATTCCAAAAATTACAATTGTGAATGACTTAATATTTAATATTCACGTTTTGGAAGCATGCAAAAAAACCCACGACTTTCACCGTACGAAAGTTGAAATTTAAAATTAAAAAGCTCATGAATAATTTCAGTTTAAAACACACCTGCGATCATTCTTTTAATAATTAATTACGGTCAACGCGCGACAAAGAACAGATTTAAGAATGATGTTTACAAAAAAGGCGAGATCTTGGAGTCTCAATAAAATCCGCGCGTAGCACGAAGCCAAGATATCCAGTCTCATATCATCTTATGATCTTTTGCTTTCCAGTGTGAAAAGAACTATACATGAATAATAAAATACGCCAAAAAACAATCAAATGATGTTAGATTCTTTAACAAAAAACATCTTTTACACGATCAGCTTAAGGGCAGGAAATAAATTACATCCATTGATTATTTTTAGCAGTAAATGTTTCTTGCAAAAAGTGCAAAGAGAATATTAACTTGAAAGATGCAAGAAATTGTAATAAAAAATTATGAAATGCAGGTGAAACAAAATGGTTGCCATTCTTTTGTAATTGGATTATTTAAGTTCTTAAAACTGTTTGTTATATGTCATAAATCAACTGTTGATATTTGTATACAATATTCAGCAAAGTTTATAATAAAAAAATAAATATTTGCAGTCAGATTCTTTTAAATCATCTACTAATCTTAAAAATTATAAAGATTATTAATTTAACTAAATGCAAGCAAAAATAAATAACAAACCTTGTAATAATTTTCAAAATTGATTATTGTGCCTCAAAACATTAAAATTAATGGCATTCTGTATCAGAAATGTGACGTAGCACATGTATCACATTTTATGTTGGGTTGGAGGTGGTGGAAAACTAGCAAAGCAAATAAAAGAGGGGGGAAGGGGAGCAGTTGCCATGCCCCTGTCGACCTCAAGAAAATAGCTGATTTCTTTCATTTTTCAGTTGTTTTGCCCCAATTTTCAGGATTCTCCTCACCTGCCATGAACTTTTTCCGGCATACCTGTGTCTATGTTCTTTAAAACACCGAGAAACGTGGCACTGTTACAAAAATAAAAACAATAATCAGAGAAAAGTTATTGCAAACAAAAATAGAACAATAGCTTTTATTCTTGTTTTTATTCTTGATATTTCAGCACAACGATTCATGCAGGAAGCGGAGGAAAAAACAGAAAGAAACGAATTGAAATTAAAATAAGCAAAGAAACATGTTAACATTTCTGATTACTTTGTTACAAAACTAAGCAAAAGAGTAACAAGAAACGAAAGGAGAAGAAAAGATTTTAGATTCTTGCTGTTACTTTTCGTTTCGTTTCGTTTCGTTTCGTTTCGTTTCGTTTCGTTTCGTTTCGTTTCGTTTCGTTTCGTTTCGTTTCGT
>JAYJMH010061337.1:0-12172 GCA_036873815.1 Phacellophora camtschatica | reverse complement strand
TGATTGTGATGCTTGGAGAATTGTGATGCTATGTATGTATTCCTTTTCGAAAAACCCGCATTTCAAGCTTCGAATATTCTTCAGCAATTTCGTTTCGATTGTTGACTTCAAAGAAGCATTCTATGGGACTATCGTTTGCTTTGCTTCAATGATAGCTCATTTAAAAGTGAAGTATTTTGCCGCGTTTTGTGAGATGCGAACAATGTCAGACAATTTGTTGCTCAATATGAACCTTTGGACTGCATCAGTTCACCAGTGCAAAACGCTGAATTTGCTCCATATAGGGGTTTGGGAACCGATGCACTTCAGATGTCTTTTGTTGAGAACAAAACAGATGTCAAATTTGCTTTGATTGACACCGATGCACTCTTCAAGACGATGAAGCAATTTTTGGTCTAACATCGCTGATTGTGCTCACAATAAAATAGCCTCCGCAGCCCTCAAGCTAATGTTTGGGTACTCAGTGGCCTCAATCACAGAGTCCAGGAAAATTAGCCTGCGTGAAGACTGAATACTTCCTTTGAAAAAGTTTGATGCTACGCATAGCTTTTATCAAAAATGCAATTATGTTAAACAAAGCAAAACAGCAGCGATTTCATATTTTTATATTAAATAAAATAAGCAGAGAAATGAAACAATCAATGATTTTGTCTTAAAACATTGTCATTGTTGTAAAATTGACCGATGCAACTGCATCGGTTGCATCGGCCTGAATCCGCCCCTGGACTGCAAGTGCAGCAGAATATTGCACCGATTCCAATTTTTTCATATGAGTTTTTAACATTACATTTTCGGAGTAGTCTGATGAAATTTGTGGGGTATGATATATAACATCACCATAATCTAAGTGGGGCCGAACATACAACTTGTACATTTCATTAAGGGTACGTCTTGGCAAATATTTAGATAGAAATCTTATCATGCCTATGCCTTGTCTTGATTTCGATACAGCTGAGTATATATGAGGTACGAAAGAAAGTTTAGTGTCAAGGATTAAACCAAGATGTTTCTGCTCAGGGACTTTTGCAACAGGAATATTGTTAAAATATATTTGAGGATGATTGTTAGGATTTCTTTTTTTTTTTGAAAAAATTACTTCAATAGCTTGTTTTGTAGGATCCGGATTAAAGGACATTTTCCATTGTCTAGCCCAGCAGTTGATAAGATTTAAGTCATACTTTAAATCATCAGCGGCTACTTTTGAATAGTGTAGAGCAGTAAAAATTGAAGTATCGTCCGCAAAAGGTTTGACGTTACATTTCAAATTTTATTACATTTCAAATCTGCTCTTGAAACCTTTGGAACAATATAAGCTTATTTTGATTTATGACATGATTACAAACTGTAAGTTTTCTCTCCTTATCCAAGGAAGATGTGTTATGTTGTTTGGCCTTATCTGGCACAGGCAGAAAGTACCTTTTTTATTAAAATGTTAGCATTTTCTTATATACGTACATTTAGAATAGACGAGATTGGTAAATAGAACATGATTTTAAAAGTAGCTAGTCTAACTGCAAAAAGAGCAGCAACAATAAAATATTAAAACTCCAAGAGCAAAAATAATAGGAACCACTGTGGTCCGCAAAAGGAATGGAGGCAACTTAATTGTTCTTCTGGCACAGCCAATCAAAACTTTCGAGAGAATACGACCTAAAATATCTTACTTATTCATATTTTAATCTGAAAATTACGTTGCTCTGGGAACTTTGTACTGATTGAATTAAATGCGACATACTAAATTCGACTTTTGATGCCAAGTCTCTCCAAAGTCGAATATAATTGAATCGTATTTGGCGAATATAAAATGCAACGTTTGGCCTTAAGCTTACGTGTTTATACTATAAACAATTAATAACAATAAGATATTAATTATGCAAAATGATTAAAACAAGAATAAAATCATTAATCTATTTTCAAAATGATATTAAAGAATTATGAATTATTGATATGTGTTCTTCCACGTTAGTTCATGCATGAATTAAATGATAGATTATTTAACTTCGGGCTGTTGGGTGCACACACTAGTTTCTGACAAAATTTTGTCAAACATCATAACTAGCTGGATAGAAAAAACTCTTTTTCCCGTCTGACAATCTTTTATCAGATTTGCAGGGGCAATGGAAATAAAGATTAAAAGGTGTTGACATGGTCAATTAATGAGCTCACCGGGGTTCCAATGACCCAGTACAGGATATAGCTAGATTCTTGTACTTAATCTGTACCATATTCTTTTTATTAAACAGATTGTTGATATTTTTCGCAGCACGGATAAAAGTATAATGGGCCTGAGTTTTTCTCGAGGGCTTTTGATTTTTCTTGACTTTTGCAGTGATGTTAAAATACCCATTTTTAATTCAGTAGGGTTATCTCCAGCTTCAGCCGTAGTATTGAATATATTTGCGATTTTTTCTTGTATTATTCGGGATCATACTTTATGTGCATGGAGCTTGTCGATGCCACCGCTTTTGCCATCTTTCATGCTACTCTCTGCCTTACTCATTTCATCTGTAGTAAATTGTGTAGTCATTGGTGTTGGTTGGTATTTCTTATCATTTTATATGGCTTTTATTTGTTCAGTTCTGGAACCAACTATATTTCCTTTGTCATCTTGAACACATACGTTTTCTTTTGATTTATTTCTCTTCAACTCTCGAAGGGCTTGGTAGTATTTGTCGATATCGTTCTTAATTTTTTCCAGTTTCTCAAGCTTTGATCCATTTGCATTTTCTGCTGTTCAGATTTTGATGGTATTTTCTTTTCTCTACCTGTAATTTTTCCCATGATTTTTTTGCTTGCCTTAGTGTATGTTTTGACAATTTCGTTCCATTGTTCATGTGGTTCTTGTTCTATTGTTTGTATGTTACTTATTTAATTTTTGCATTGTTGTTGTTTGTTCACATCTGAGAAATTTGCTATGTTAATTCTTTCTTTTTCTTTTGTTTCTATAGGTTTTATTTTATTCCCTATGAATCTAATTTTCATCTTTACCATCGGTGTCTGTTTTGATGGTTTTGATGTTGATCTTCGACGAATGGCTATCTGTGACGAACCCATCAGGCCCAAGTGGATATAATTTTCCGTGGATATAACTTTTGCTTTTAGGATTTTTCTTCAGGTGCTTTCTAGATGGCTCTATGTTTTAATTTCTGTGGGAAGCCAGTGTTAGTCAAAACCCTATTATTGATTTGCATACATTCCCAACGTGCTAGTCCGTTTTCATTCACATGGCCCTTGCCATATTTTCCTACCTGCTATATTTTCCTACGAAAATGTCTCTTTTTGGAATTTTACTAATTATTTTCGTTAATTGTTGATAAAATTCCTGTGCTGTTTCGTATATTTTGGCTGTGTTTGTGCATAAACTACGATGGCGTGTACTTTTCTGTTTGCTAGTTGGATTTCAGTTTGGAAGATTTCGTGTTTAGATCACTCTCAACAACGATTCCTACTCCTTGATGTGAGTTACCTGGTTTTCCACGAAATGAAAAGCAATACTTTTGATTTTGTGTTCCTCAAGCCCTTTTTCGCCCACTTGAGTTTCTGTAACTGTAGGTTGTAAGTATTTGTAGGTTGTTGTAAGGCAATCTTCAATAATGATTACGTTGTTCTTGGCATTTGCAACCTCTTATGTTTAGACAGGCAATATTCAAATATTTTATTGGTTATGTCTTGAACATTTTTTATATTCTTTAAGAAACTAAACAAGCAACTTTTAAAGCCTGAAAGGGCGATAATGATAAGAGCGATCATTAGGCCCTCCAGCTGTGCCACAACGGAACCGAAATTTACTTTCTACATGATATTTTGACTTGATTTGATTGATACATTACTTATTACATGGTTAAGGTTCATCATTTGTAATAATTTGCTGATCATATTCTTCTTTAACACGATAATAAAACTGGACATACACAGATTTTGTTTTATTGTTTACCTCTTTTTCTGAAATTATTACAAGTAGCTTCGATCGTCATTATGCGTGCAAGTATTCTAACATTTCATTGTATCTTTATTTAACTTCTGGTATTGTCTGATTTTCTATTTTGCTATGCATTTCCCTGTCGTCTTTTGTCATATATGCTGCATTTTGTGCGTGTATGGTGTACCATTCAGTTCTGCTTTGACATAACGTTCGAAGTTTTCCGGACGTGTGGAATATAATTTCCCAGTTCCCCTGATAAGATTCGTCTGATAAGGTCTGATAATGTCTAATGCGCTTCATTGTCTAAACATGCAAGATACTGTTTTTCACGAAGTAGAGCGCGTATTGTTATAACTTCTTGACAAATATTTTTATTTGCTGTTCTATTAAAGGAGAACTCCGGCATAAAAATATTTTAATTTAAATCGACGTATGTTTGGGGCAGAAAAGCCATTGTAAAGTTATTTTTCTCAAGTTTATTTTTAAGATATTAGGCAAAAAAGTGGTCGTTTCTCTGCGGGACAATTCTCGTTTTTTCTCGTTTCCGATAATTAATCCCTCTATTATGACGTCAAATGTGATCAGTGGTTGAACGCACGGGATCATTTTTATTCAAATACACTGAATTGTTAGACATTAAAGGATACAAAGATATCGAATTTTCTGTTAAAACACTTTATACGGCGAGGTTAATTGTCTTGAAGAAAGTAGAAAGGTGAAAAGTCCAATATTTTGTTAAAAAATCCGTATAAGAAATATGTACATAGAGGCCGGAAATCTTTAAATAGTTCAATACAGTTTTAACATCCTTTGTAAAATCTTAACATCTTTAACAACTTTATCTTAACAAAATTTTAGCAATTCTTGTTATCGGCATTTATCAGCAATTCTCGGTTTGTGTCTTGATGAAGTTGATGGTTTTACTTTTGATGTGAAATGTAAATCTGTGCCCGGCCTCGAAATGAAGTAATTCTGCACTGCTATGAATCAATATTGTTGTGGAAAAATACAAACAAAACATGCGAGTGTACATTTTCTGAATTATCCAATCTAGATATGATTATAACTGAAAAGGAAAGGAAAATAGAAACCTTTGAAGAATTAAATGAGAAAAATAATTCAAATTAAATCTCCACTTTTCGGTCGCCATTTATTCAATTTTCATGGACAAATTATTTTGAATATTACGACGGAGGAGGTCATAAATTTATTGTGGGAATAACATATGAATCAGAATCATTTGTAACTTCTCTCTAAATTTCTCATTTGAAAAAAAATTAATATAAAAATCAGTTTGCGTTCGTTTCAATTCCGCACCCTCTAATCTGACCACTGATTTTCAAGGGTCCCTCCTTTTATAAACTTAAAATTTTAAAATAAATATTGTAGAGCATAAATTTACAATTAATATATATTTACAATTTGGAGTATATTAAAAAAATGTTAAGAATGAGTTTTACAATATTACATATAAAAAAACAATAGATTAGAAATATAAATAAATAGAAACCCCAAACAGGCGAATCGATGATTTAAAACATCCAAGGGCAGATGCCTGTTTACACTTAGTTGAGAGGCTACTTCACAATTTTGCTCCTCTACTAAAAAAATTGTGCTTTTCTGGTGAACACGTCGCACAAGTATCTCAGAAGCCAGCTCATTAATGGATTTGAAGACCATTGTTTTCGTTTCTAAATTAATAATTTCACTAATGGTCTTCCATCCAAGTCTTTCGATAAGTTGCATCCCTGGGGCATCAAAGCTGCTGTTAGTTAGAATTCTTGCAGCTCGGTTTTGAAGTTTCTGCAACTGGTTTATTTTTATTCTGTAGAGTGTATTCACGGCTTTTATTTGAAGAAATGTGTTGGCATATTTTAAGTCCAATAGCTCTGGATAACTTGGTGGTGACAGTTTTTACATGTTCTTTCCAGTCTAGATATTGGTCAATTTGAACTCCAAGGTATTTAGTTTTTTGAACTACCTCGAGTTCTTTATCCTGAATCTAAACTCTGTACGCTGAGTTTCTCATCTGGAATTTTCAAAGCTTTGTGTTTAGGTTTTGAGCAAATAAGCATAGAATGAATTTTAGTGACATTTAATGATAGTTTATTGACCTACAATCATGTATCTAGTTGCTAAAGCTCGTTGTTAATAGAGTTATTCAACTGAGTAATGTCCTTGGCTTTTGTAGAAAGACTAGTATCATCAGCGTACATGGACACCTTAGAGGACTGGACTATGAGATCATTTATTTAGACTAGGAACAGAAGAGGACCCAGACACGAGCCTTGCGGTACACCAACTTCAATATCCTGGGTTTGAGAGTCAACCCCACTAATTCTGCAGTATTGTTTTCTATCAAAAAGATAAGATGCAAACCGAATTAATGGCTTGATCTTTGGTAGATAGATTATACGTTCCTTCTATCCTAACATTTTTACCAGTTTCCTCTTTAAACTATTTATTTACTGAATTTAACGCGTCATTTCTCGTCAAAGGGCGCTGACCGTTGATTTAAGGGCTAATAACTCGCAATCGGTGTGAAATATTGCCCACGAAATATAGAACTAATTTCAGAAACGTTATCTACACTTCAAACTGTTGGATATTAAGCAAAGTCAATTCTATCCCTTCGCAGAATTAGGAACTTTTACACCAGCAGCGTGAAGAGTAGAGTTTTTTTTTTCATACCTCTAAGTAAGATAATCAACTATTTAATTTTCCGCAGTTGCTAATGCTATTATATTTTGTGAAATTAACTTTTGTCTTTATAAACATAGAAATATAAAGCAGTTAATAATTCTATGTTATTTTATATTGTAAACAATTGAACAGTTTAGTTAATGGGGTAGATATTTCCTTGTTGAAACTGGAAATTTTTCCTCGCATTTTTGGAATAATAATAATAAAATGCACAAGTGATACTCCCCGTGCCTGCAATCTCTAAATGACCATCGTTAAAGAGAAAAAGGGAACCTGTAATCTATAAAAATTTAGTTATCATGTTTTGACTGTCCAAGTTTCGGAAGCTGAGCAGGAACTTCGATAACACATCTCTTTGATTCCTTGTTTATGCCTTGACAATAGCATCTCCTTCTTGAAAGTGGCCTATCCTTGAAATTCGACTTGCTGTCAGCGAACTTTTAATTTGAGATATCATTCCTTGTGGTGCAAGGCACCATATTTAAATCGTTAAATACGATTTCTCTGTACTTTGTGTGAATTTTATCGAAAAAGCAATGCTTTAGCAGCAAATGTTGCGTTGAAGTCGCCTATTCTTGTGCCATCTCGAAACATCACGAGGAGTTTTTTATTTTATGGAACCCATATTTTATGGAACCCATATTTTATGGAACCCATATTTTATGCAGCCTTGGGTTGAGATGCCTTCTTCTTTTCTGAGTGCGTTTCGGACATACACAACAAGAAGTTCATCGATTATTGATATTAAGATAGTTCACGTTCAAGATATATTAAATTTCCAAGATTGTCCAGAGCTTGTGGTTGTCGTTTCTTTTTTGAATGTGAAAGAGGGCATTTTCTGACAGCCCTAGCTGTTTTATGATTTCTTTCATAAAAATGTTCCAACTAAATTGCAGGGAGGAAAGGCATTATTTATTTAGAGATGCAAAAGGCCTGGTAGCTGCACAGTCCAGTCAAACTCTGGCTGCAAACTCTGCTCTTTTTACTTTAAAAACCTTTTTTTGGGAGAATAAAATTTGATTTAATTAATTGGTTTAGTTAACTATTTATAAGTATTATTTTTTATTTGTAGGCAATTTGTTTGGTCTCAACTTACATTGGAGATGGAAAGTTTGACAAACTTACTGGTCTTCTTACAGACAAGGTATCATCAATTTTTTTGTACTTCTGAATAATTTTATTCTTTAAAATAAGTTACTGCTGAAATAGATTTAAAATGTTATTTGTCAAGGCGACCGCTGATAGGTTTGGCGTGATGCGCAATAAACATTTTTTTGCGCGTGATACGTGGTGCGTGGTACGTGAAAAGCCAATAATCTTTGCGTGAAAACATGATTGAAGAAATGCACGTGCAGAGTGAAAAGACAACGTTTAAAGCGTTACTGCGTGAAGCATTAACACTCTAATTTCATGCGTGAATACGTGAAAGGTGAATGCGTGAAAAGCGATTACCCTGTGAGGCGTTTTGAAATTTAAAATGATCAGCTAAATAGTTGTTATTGTTACTCAGGAGGAGAACAATATTGATTGATGTTCTAGAGTAGACTGTCTACACCATTTGCTTTGTGGCTATTGCATCGAATTCTGGATGCAACAAGCGACTGGCAACCATGAAAGAAAAAAGTTGGACAATTGAGAGAATTTTTAGTCGCTCCAATCAAATTGCAGAAGCTAAAAACAGAACGATTTGATTGGTTTTTCTAAAACATTTTCTTCGAACGAGGCTGAGCTAAACAATGGAGAACTGTGGGAATATTTGCTGACTGGGCATTTTTCCTTAAATGGAGGCGAACTATTATGTATAACTTTTTTATTGTATGATTACCAGTAGTTTCTTCATAAAGCGACCGGTGTAGCTGTAGATGCCAGATCTAGCCCTAATGCGTTGATGACAATCAGTGGTGCTGCTAAAGGGGGGGGGAGGAGAAACTACAGCCCCCCCCCCCATCGGAAGGCATATCTGAAAAACGTAAATCTGTTGAAGCAATATCAATTGGAGCCGAATTCCAAGATTTTTATGAAAATTTCAATGATTTTTGGCTCCTGACAGATCTCTTTTTTCTAACAAGAACTAAAAAGTATCATACGACAGCCATTCTAGGACACTCTAGAGTTTAAATTTAAAACGTTTCTCGCAAAATCTTTTGCCATTGATGAAAATTGAAAATAGAAACCAATATTTTGTCACGACAGTAATTGTAACTATCTCCAATTTTGAATTTTCTGAAGAACTCAAAATTTTTTTTTGTTTTATTAATGTAATATAGAAACCAAAAACTGGCTCCACGACCCTTTCAGCAATTTTTAATTTAAAATTTCGCTGAAGAACTGAATCATTTGTTTGACCTACCTGGAAAATTGCGGACGTAAAAGTTATTTTGGAGTCGTTTTAAGCCAATCTGTTAGGTGTAGTCACCAAAAAATATCTTTTAGATGTTTGTCCAACCTGGCAGATCGTCGACGTAAAATATATTTTGGAGTCGTTTTAAGCCTAGGGCGTAGTCACGAAAATTTTGCGGGAAGTGCCCTCCCCCCACATTTCGATCGCTCCACTCGTCTAGTACCAAATTTCGGAATGACAGAGCCCCTTTGTTGGCTGGTGCCACAACTGATGACAATAACCAAGCAAGGTATAAAATTTAGTGAAATAATTTGTCTTGAAGTAAATGAAAATACTTTTCAAAGTCCTCAAAAGAATAGTTAGTGTTCTCTATTTCTAATAAAAATTTGACATTCAGAAGGATTTGCGAGATTTGGAGTGCTAGGGACTCGTATAGTATGCACTGATGGTCAGTTGCATTTATCTTTTATAATGGGCGTTGCCACCCATTACTTTCTATAGGGGTATTTTAACGCAAGAATTGACTCTGGAGCCGCCAAAATGTGATAACGCATTAAAAGTTTTGAAGTAATAAACTATAAACATACAAAAACGTATAAAAATATGGAAAATCTCAGCTTCAAATCATTTGGCATGTTCGTTAAAAATGTGGATTTTCTCTGCAACATATTTTGACCATAATAAATGCAATTGACCAGTATTTGGGACATTTCAGTATACACGCATCAGTTCATTTTCTTTTTGGTCGGTTAGTTTCCAAAGCGACTTACCTTTAGAAAGTTTCGTTCTCTGCTCAACTGTCTACTCGTGTTCTTCCAAACCGTTCATTTTCATTTATTTTTATTTCTGTGAAAAATTGGGACATTTCTTTGTGAACCTTGTCTTAATTGGATAGATGATGACTACAATTAAAGGAAATCAAGAAGTAGATCCAGCAATGTGACGAAGAAAATTTGTTTTCCAGATACTTCAGCAATGGGAAATCCTAAGTCCCATAGTCAACACGGCATTCACTCATTATATAAAGCTTTGAATTTAAGATCCGAATGTGACATCTTTATGGCCATTCTTAAAATCAATTAGAGAATTCATAATGGCGACCATAATTTGAATTGGCGTCTTGATATAAAAAGAGTTAGTACCTTCAGAATAAGCGGTACTCAGTTTACTTTGCTTTGGTTTGGTTTGCAAAAATATCCTCAAAAATGTTAAGGACTACGCAGAAAACCATTCCTTGACAAATATTGTGGAGCTGATTCCGCGGCTCATGTACATACCTGTTTAATTGTACGTATAAATTTTCTCCAATGCTCAAATTTTTTCAGTCTCTTATGCCAGCAAATGCACTAGAGAGTGGAAGAACAAAGCGCTATTATTACTGTAAATTGTCTGTAGTTCAAGCCAAGTTATAAGCCATTTGTTTTATTACCAAAGCCTTGCGGCATATAGAAGTTCCCCGAAAATATTTAATTTATTCTAACTTACCGTAAGTCCTCGATTAAGCCCCTGGGGGCTTATTTTGCAAAAAATATTTTAGGGTGGGGGCTTATTCGAGGGGGGGCTTATTTAAGGGTGGGGGCTTAATCTTACGGCATTGTTATTTACCAAAATGACACACAATACGAACAGGGTTGGAAGTGAAATTTAGTTAGACTAGCATAGTCTTTGTGTCGCTTGTAAGCCTATTTTGGTAAGAAATTCTTTACAACTGACATGCCAAGTATCCCCCGGAACAAAGGAGCATGCGCCTATGATGTGCGAATTTGGTTAGTTTTTTTTGTCTTAATTCTGATGTAAGAGCTTGCGCTTAAAGTTGGGGTGCCCCTATGTGTGACGGAATACGACATTGATCTTTTTTCGAGAACATTTTTTACACGTTAAGAGGAACAGTACATTTGCAAGACCAAAACTGGCATACATGAGTTACTCTATGCAAGTTTCTTCACCAATGAAGGTTAGTCAGAGTCGCGTTAGTTGCCCTTTGAAGGTGAATTGTATGCTACTGGCAAAGTGACTGGCAAAGTGAATTGTATGCTACTGGTGAATTGTATGCTACTTGTTAACTAAATGCTGCCCTGAAATTTCTGTAATGCAACTGCTCTTGGTCGAGCACTTTGCGCCTGCGCATCTATGTTGACTTCAAAAATTTGGAATTTTGCTAGGAAAAAGGTCAATGGATTTCGAACGCCTCTTGCACTCTTGGGAATCGCTCTTTTTTGCCTTGCAAACCTAGTTGACTGCACACCTGTGATGTCAAGCATTACTTGTACCAAAGCTCAACGTTGTCAACATATTGGAATTACTTCAAAAAATTGAATTGCTCTCGCTGCCATTACCAGAAAAATAACGAAACCAAAGGATTTGTTCGTCAGAATTTTTCTCCAAAACTAGACGCAGCCTCATTAAGATTTTTCCAGAAAATATTCTACAACATCTGAGCAAAATAAATATACCGATACCCCGGAAAAATTGGGATGATAATCCAATTCTCACTCGCAGTACTGGTAGGCGAACTTGATTTTTTTAGGCCATTTGCATGTGGCAAAGTGTTTATTTTCCCGTATCCAAGATTTCTGATAAGAACGATAATGTTTGAGATTTTCAGAATTCCAGTTACCCCCATACTTGTTTAATCTAGTTCCGAAGCTTATATCACATCGAGAAATTTTTTGGTGAATATCTTTCGACATTTACTAAAATTTTGCTGAAACTTTTTAAATTGATAGAAAATTTAATATTCTGTTAGAATTTCGTATCAGTTATGTCGGGAAAAATTCGATGCGTTGGTAGAGAGAAAATATTCATTTGTTTATATTGCGTCCTTTGCAACTTCCGCCATATCGGTTTTATTTATTGTTTGTAACCTTAAAAATAGTAATCGTAGGGAGCAATTCCATTATTTATCATATGAGGACATGTTAGAAATTGCAAGTCTGCTAATGGTTGGACATCTCTGTTATGTTGAAGACTGGACCCGAGCTCGGGGTGAAAAAATCACCTCGAGCTGCCACAACGAAGTAATTTTTATGCGTTCAGTACGACAACTTGGCTTTTAACTGCAATTGTACCCAAGCCTGAGTCCTTAAGTCCTTTTTTGTTACTAGATTTTGATCTCTTATTAAAAACTTTATTGATTATCTTCCATGATTCTTTCATGTTCCCTTTGCATGCAGAGATTTTATTTGTATAAAACTGCTTCTTTAGTT
>JAYJMH010061326.1:0-12175 GCA_036873815.1 Phacellophora camtschatica | reverse complement strand
GGGATGGGATGGGATGGGATGGGATGGGATGGGATGGGATGGGATGGGATGGGATGGGATGGGATGGGATGGGATGGAATGGGATGGGATGGGATGGGATGGGATGGACGATAACAAATTTCAAAACAACCAAGAGTAAACTTACTCTAGCACATTCCCGGTGAAAGACTCCCTCCAGAGTAAACACACTTTGAAAACAAGAAACGTAGAATCCAATGCGACTGAAAAACAAATAAATTCACATATTTAAGATCTCGAGCAACCCAATAATTCACATTAAAAGTATCGAAATATTGAGATGTTTTCAATGACATGTTTTTAAACTCTTGGTACTTTTCCTTAAATTGTGGCACTTTCATGCATTACGAATAAGAATTTTTATGTATTCATTGCCCAATGCCCGTTTTCTAAAATAAAAGATTCCGATCAATATTTATCCGAGATGTTTGGTCAGCCTGATGAAGAATTTTTATCAATTGATATGAACTTTATAAAAAGTAAAACTCGCGCCAGTTTGAAAATGAAGTTCTTGTAACATAAGTCATAAAAAGTAGCATTAAACACTTATGGAAAAACGTTCCGATGCCGTCATAACATTTGGATGTCGCCTCCGAAAAAGTTAATTAATATAAAAATTTCATCTGGCCTTTAAGACTTAATCTTTTCACCCCTGGAAGGGCTATATGGCCCATTGCTAAACAACATAAAACATCACAGTTTCAGGAGGTAAACACGGACAGAACTTTATGTCAATTTTAGATGTTTAAACGTGAGTTCATTTTTTAAATTACGTTACTTTATATGTGCTACCCCCTGAAAAATTAAATTTAGATAGGAATTGCATGTTAATTTGAAATTAACACGGGCGTGAAAAGGTTAATAATTCTGTTATCTTAATTCACGATATGCTACTGTTAACGTGATAATTTGTCCTTCAACACAATTGTATTCCATTTAATTTCCTTTCATAAAAATCTCCACAGAAAAGGTGAAATGCTGTCAAGTGAAATTGCGAAAAGACAAGACAATCAAAGATTCAGGCTTACCTATCGTACAGTGCAGGTAACTCATCATACAGTTCAGAAGTTAATTCAACAAAAATTGATTTTGCTTTTCGATATTCATCCTCAGCCTAAACAGTAAATTAAAATCAACAAATTTTCATGTCATATGAAAATAATACTAAGGGTTGACATATACAGTCAGTACCCGCATAAAAGGAACTGAATTTAAGAAATACTAGCGTGAAGATTTTCAAAATATTAACATCTGATAAAAAAAACTGGTTTTACTTGGACGCAAAAGGGACCCATTGAAAACTGCAGGTGGGAAACAAAGAATAATCCATTGGCTGCAAAACTCCAGTACGCTCCCCAGCAAGAAGGCATATTAACCATGCACATTGGTATTTGGCGATTTATAAAAAGCTTACCTGTGAAAGTCTCTTAGCATCTCCAGACTTTGCAGTTCCTTTTGCTCTCAAAGTCTGCAAAAAATACATTTCTAAATTAAATTAAAATATGAATGTTTCAACTCAGAAATATTGGAGCCAGCGGTTTTAGCAAAATATATTTGCATGATGCATTCGCAAATAGTACAACAATCAATGGACGTTTTAATTTGTCAAATTTTTAAATTCCTAATTAAAATATGATTCAAAACTCAAGGTGAAATTTACGATTTAAATATGATTTAAAAATAAAAATTGCTTAAAGCCTTAAAGTGTTTGCAGCTAAGTTCTAGAATAAACAATTTTCAGCAAATTTTAAGCAACTGCGGTTCAAACAAAAAATAACTCTTACATCTATAACGTGTCGATAGTGGTCATAGTCCACTCTCTTTCTTCCTCTTTTTGATATTTTAGTCTGCAAATTAACGAGAACATTATATGACAGCAAGAGAACAAACATAACATAATTACATGATAGCACGTGAAAAAACATTAATAAACATTGACTTGATGCTCTACACTATACAACTTTAAAATTGGTTTTGCGCCGTGGGGTCGGCCCTGTGGGGGTTTGACACCCCTTAGGAACAAGAAACGACAATACTCTGGTCAAATTTAAAGTTCTGGAAATTCACTAGGTAAAATCCGAGTCTGAAGATTTTGGATTCTACTCGGAAAATATTTCCTCTCAAATGTTTCTGGGGCCAGCCCTGGTTTTTCGTTTGAGAAGTTGTAGAGACTAAATTTTCAGAATTGAGTTTGATTTTGATGTCATTCATTTTTTTGCCCAATTAATTGGCCCAAGTGGAAGTTTTGATTGGTTTTCCAGGAAGCAGAAGATATATGCAAATAAAAACATCGATTCCTAGTCCATATCGATTTGTCACGACATTAATTTGCTTTTAAAGCACCAATACATTGTACTGTACTTTCAATTGCAGCTCCGGAGAATTTACAACGAGGCAACTACAATTGCAACAACTGAAATTTAAAAAAAACTGCGAAGTATTTGCGCCCAAATAGCAATTTCCGGTCATTTGGCAGCTCGGTAAAAATCCAGCAGAATTGGCTACCAACAAAAACCGCCCGTTTTCTGTACTCCGATAAAATATATGGTGATAGAAACTTTGACATTAAGCTTATGCACTTTTACCTTCACATCTGCGAAAGGTCTGTGATAAGAGTCTAAGGGTTCCAAAACCTCATCCTTGAGTCTCTGGTTCAGGTTAAGAAATTTTGAATCGAGTTCCTGCAGAAAATAAAATTCATTAATACCTACATCTTACATATGTATATACAAAGAGTTGTAACTGTCTTAATTGGTTAAAACAGTGTCCAATATTTTGGGGCTCTCAGAAAAGTGGTGTAGAGCTAATTTAATAACTAGGTGGGCTCTCAAAAAAGTTGCCCGGCAGAGTGAATTACAACAAGAGTACGGCATAAGAGAAACTACATACCTCGTTGTTACTCAAAATGATACGCTTTTTGGCGATTATTAGACAATTACATATCCTTCAGTTGTCTGATGATCGCTACGTAAAACTCTACTTACCGTCAACTGGGGGTGGCTTTGACCAATTGTTAAAGTTTCTCTTGAAAAAGTTGAAGATAAAATCGCGTTGGTAGAATTTGCATAATTTCAACATAACATATCAGGTCATATACATACATAACATATTAAAAGAATATTACTGGTTGAGAAGGATTTCTATTTATTGTTAATGTTTAAATGGAACAAAGTCGAAGTTGACGGGGTGACTTGGACGGGGTGAACAAAGTTGACGGGGTGGCTCAGTGGATAAAATCATATGGTTAAACTTACCGTTCTTTTTTATGTCAAAAACGTTTTAGGGATAGGAATCGGATATAAATTTGAGGCATGAGCACTCTAGCAGTTTTATTTCAAAATCAAAAATTGTTTTAGTTATAAATGCAATGGGGTCTGAATAAATTTCGCGTTTGGTGAGCTTTTTTCAAAAATAAAATATAAATTTTAAGCTGTCGTCTGGAGATTTTCTTTAGTTGCTGGCATACAAATATTAAAGTACAAAAATCTTTATGGTGTCAGTTTGGACCTCTTTTAATCAATAGTCCCAAGTGACGGTTACTTTGACATGAAAGAGATAAAAGCTGTAAAAAGCTGAGTGAACAAAGTCACTCTGATGAACAAGGTCACCCAGGTTAACGGTATATATAAATCTTTATTTTGACATTAATAATTGCAACTTTAGTGCAATTTTCGAAAAATGGAAACTTTCGGAGAAATTAAGGAATGAGTGAGTCTCAAACTAGCGGCCTTCAGATGTCTAGACTGATGCTCTACCAACTGAGCTGTCGTTCCACTGCTCAGAGCTAAGAGTAATCTATTAATAATGACATCATCTAACTAGCACTGTAGATTAACATTTCTATTGGCATATACGTTAGTAGAGTTACAAACTTAAACAGAATATACACGTTACAACAGAAAAGAATGTTTATATAGTTAAGATTTGTGGCAATAAGAGGGCCCTGTTTCTTAATGCTTGGATGTTATTCTTGCATATTTGCAAAATACTTTGGAAAAATCTTCCAGTTGCAGATTTTATAAGGACATCCGTCTTCCCCAATATATGGGTCAGCTGATTCGTATCTCATTTAACCCCATTTCTACAAGTTTTTATTTCTGCTAGATAGGTAAACCTAAGGGTTATCAGTTTTGGAGCCTTACAGTTAAAAAGCACATGTCGTTCATCCCCGACCTCTTCCTTTTCCCACACAACACGAACTCTATTTTCCCGAGAAATTCCTCTGGTCCTGCCCCTCTCAATAGGTAATAGATGTGCTTGGATTCTAAGCTTCGATATTGCGCTCTCGTGCTTGTGATCTAATACACATTCTAGATAATAAATATCCTGTGAATAATTGATATCCAGTTAGTGTGGTGACGTAAGCTTCTCAAATGTAATCCAGCGATGATTTCAATGTCTTAAACTGAATTTGAACCCAATAATACCTTCCACAAAACATAAAGCCACCTTTAGAATTTGAAACCACCCACACCTTGACCCTCTCCATGATAAATATTAATAGACATTTCACAAGTACAATTTCAAACGTAATGACTTTAGGGTAAAGTTATTCCTTTTAAAATATCAATCAAAAACTAACCTCAAAAAGGTGAACAAGCTTTTCTCTGTCTGTCCATTCTGGCTCATAAATCTCTCTAACTGCATCAGAAAAAGCATTGCTTGCCACATGCATAGCTGTTAAAATTAATTTCGGAAAAATAAAAAATTTAAAAGAACTTACTGTATATACAAAATTAAAGCATTTAAAGCTATAAATGTTCTTGAATTAAAATGCATATGACACAAAAATGTATATTCTTTAATACAAAGGAATTTATGACAAGACTCCCTAGCTTTTTCGGTTTTTAAACATATTTTTTATTTTTTGAAACAGAAAGTGTTCCAAGTGACAATTTGCGGTGAAAAGTGTCCCTGAATTCGCAAAAAAGTTTCTTAATTTGTGACATCATTAGTTTGCCTTGTGCAAAGACAAAATATAAAATGCTGTACTCAAAAACTACTGAGAAGCAAAATCATTGAAAATTTGTATTAGATAACAAATGAATGGAAATTTATCAACTTTCATTGCCAATGATAACAGAAAACAAAGCTGAATGATACCAGGAGTTCATTCATCATTCATCACCATGTTACCAGGAGTTACCAGACTTCTCAAATGAAAATTTTTAAATCTCAATATTCAGTGAATTGTATTATTTTTTTTTTGTTAAACTATTTCAAATGATTCTTTGCAAGCTTGATGTTTATTCAACATATCTAAAAATAAATTTTTTCAGCGGGAAACAGTATAAAATTAAATCAATTAAAAATATAAAACTCTGGTAACTAATTCAAAATTTTTACTGTAAATCAGCTGTTCCACTCAAAATTAGCTCTGGTAGGGATTACAGATTCCATTTTTCCGCAAACCCTGATGATCCCCTTGTATGTATCAATTTTCATTGCCTTTTCTTCAGTAATTGTAGAGTAATCATTGATCTCATGTTTGTTACTTTCACAACAAACACAATATGTCACAAATTTGCAAATTATCTTATTTTCAGGAATGGTGGATTCAGACGCTGGGGTCTCAACTCCTAATCCAAATATCCCAGTAATTATAGAAGATATCGAGAAACATAAAAACTTTTAAACTTGCCAAAGGCCTTTAAAGTTAGAAAATAAAAAAGAAATTTAATTTAATAAAATAAACCAGATTTCAGGTCTGGCCCTACAGCAGCAGTAATATTACAAATTGACAAAATTTGCCTTTTCATAACAAACATGATTCATTGTATTTTTGTTCAATGAGCTTACATTCAAGGCATTGCAAATACTGTTTTAACTCTCTGTGTAATCTTGACACTGCTGTCTGAAATGCAAAAAAGAAAACAGCATAAGCAATCTAAAGCCCCAGCCCTTGGGGCCTCATTTTACAGCCACCAGGACCCAGGGGCCCTGTGCCTTTTCAAATTGTTTGAGTTCTAAAATCTAATTTCTTACATTTTAAGATTTTTTTTAAAAAATTGACAAATCTAAAGAGTTCTCAAGAATTGTCAACAATAGCTAAAAATTCTGTCAAGTTAATTTCAAGAAATATCAACAATATTTAAAAATATGTCAAGTTCTCATAAGAACTCTTGAAAAACATTATGTCATGGAATCATACACCAGACAATGCAACAGGTGTTCTGGGCAGCTAACAATAATGCATTGATCTTGAAGGCATAAAATTTCCCTCAAAATACTTTCATTTGATTAGATTACCTAAAAAATACCTAAAAAAGTTATATTTTCATTTCAAAACATATTATTGCTTAAACTGAACATATTTAAACTTCCCACAAATGCACCATACTTTATTCAATTGTGATTCAGTCACCAGGACATCTTGGATAACAAAATAAGGTTAATCTTGTTTTCATTTTTAACAAAAATATTGCGATGATGTATGAATCAATTCAAGTGTAGCAATAGAATACCTGTTGTTTGTTGAAATTATTAACAAACTCATCAAAAACTTCATCCTTTGTCTCATCCAATTTTCCAACTTTTTGCATAAACTGTTTAGACATAAATACAAGAGCATCAATACACATATTTAACCAGCCAGGGCTCTTGACAAAAGGTGTTTGATCAACCCTGGTCACCTATGGGCACTGCCCGTGGAGCCTAACTTTTTCATTTTAATTCATATAATTCATTTCATTGCTTTCCTGTCTTCTTCACAGAGAGGGCTGATTTAACCACAGCAAACCACATAACCTACAAAGAGTATTTATTGACAAAATGCAACATCCTGAAAATTCAACGTAGCCAAAAATCATTTACACAGTTCTAAGTAGATAAATGACTAAATTAACAATAAAATATAAACTCTTTTCAAAAGTAGGTAGAATAAAACAGCACCCTAAGGGTAGCCTGAAATCAGCCTTGGGTAGAAGGGGTTTGGGGAGGGAGAAGGGAAAGAGGATCTGAAATCAGCCTCCTTCCCTTTCTTTATTTTAATTTGTTCCTTAATTTTTCCCTTTTTTATGCCTGTACACAGGCTACCCTAAGGGTGGATCCACTTTTAATATTTCAGGTGAACACCGGTTGTTGCATGCATGCCAATTTTGGATGATTTTAATTGTTTTGAATCATGAAAACAACAATAAAATGCAATAGGCACAACAAAATTGTTATTGTTGCACACACAAGATCTTGTCAAGAACTGGCAATGCTCTGCAGACTCCAGACTAGCCCCCACGTGGAGTACCAAAATTGAATCCTTGTAAGTGAACTTCATGCATTTAAGTGAACTTGATATATAGGTTGTGTGCTAGATTTGGAGCCAAATTTTAGTACATCCAAAAGTACATGAAAAAATATCAAGGAGAATACATATTCAAGAAGTAAAGGGTACATTTGAACATAACTTACTAATGATGTTTCTGGTCCCACAGGAAAATTAAAAAACAAATCAATACAAAATGTACTCATTAACACATATATACATATATTTGTTTATGATGTAAAGTTAGCAATTCGCTTTAAAACTTTAAACTATAACAAATTTGTTTGAAAATTGTATAATATCAATAGGTATAAATAAGGTCATTATAAAATAAAAACTATTTTTTCCTATTTGAACTATTTCCAAGTTTCTAAGAATATTAAGGCTCAATTTAAGCCAGATAACAATAGGCTGTCTACTGTTTGTTAAAAAAAATGAAATAAAAACAGCTTAGGCCAGATAACAACACCGTATTTCCTCAATGAACACCATGAGTATCAAATAAACACTTAGTCTCAAATAAATGCTGCTTTTAGACAAAATTCATTTTTTTTATTCTTTTTTTAAAGTTGGTTTACAGCATAGCTAAACGAGTATTGAAACAATATCATGCAGCTAATTTATACCAACTAGTATAAAAGATATGAAATACCATAATGGTTGAAAATGCAAATATATCTAAAAAATATGATAATAATGCAGTTTGGAAAGTGGTGTTTACTAGAGCAAATAGATGGATATAGATAGATAGATAAACAAAAGATCTTGAAACAGCTCATAGTTAACTAGCTAATGTTCATTGTTTCAAAAAAGAGGATAAATGAAAATAAAATATTTTTGAGTTTGCAATAAACGCCTCCCTCTAATAAACGCCGCGCAAAATTATATTATTGTTAACCAAAAATTAACTTGTTTTTCTTAATCAAAAGAGAAAAGTACCAATTCGTTTGTGGGGCAGAATTCACATGCCAAAAGGAGCGCCATTTTACTCATGAAATACAAATAAACTGAACTCCAGCCAAACCGAAAATATTGGGCCTACACCCTAACACTTTTTGTTAGGCCAGGCAAAATAAATCATTTGTACACAACACACGCAGCATCATTCCGTTACACGGACTAAGATCTTTCGACACTCATCCTGGACTGGAAATCACGATGAAATTATTTACCTTCTCTTGTGCTCTTCTTGCTCTCTTGGATGTATATGTAGCTGTTCTTGCCAAAAACCCTTTCTCGGTGTTCTTCTCCTGTTTGTCCGCCATGTTTGTTAAACTACTGAGCTTTATTAATTAACTTGTTAAATGATATTTGCGTGAAATAAATTTCGGGTAAATTTCTTCTCATATACGCCCTCTATCTAATAAAAGCTTCCTGTAACAAACAATTCTCCCTATAGGGAATTTCACCGAAATCCATTAAAGAAATATTTTTTACAAAAAAACATTTTAAATTTCTTTATTAAAAATTTTTAATTAAAAATTATTATTTTGAAATTTTTCTGAATATGAATGGAAAAAACCGCCTCAATCCCACTTTCCCAGCCTCATATTTTGCAGCCAATCCTGGTCACTCATTTGTCAATTTAAATCGGTGATCAAATTTATTGTTTTTACTGTTGGTATTCCCAGCAACCCACCAAAGAACCTAATGTAGCAGATGCAGGAGAAAAACTACAAATCTTCTAGCCCTGAAACTCATTGACTTTTCCTAAAATTTAATTGGCTACTGGTGGAGGTATTTTCGTTTGGATTTATGTTATCACGTGACCACTTTATGCCCATATCTGGAAGGTAGTCATGTGAGAGTTTACTAATTAGCTTTGAATTGCTGCATTTTGGGTATGCAATCTTGGTTTAAAAATTGCCTGAATTTTTCCATTTTCTTTAAATGTTATATTGTGTTAGCAAACAATAGCCATTGTTCTATACTAATTTGCCTGAATATGTTAAAATCTGCACGAATTTCGGCATTCGTAGAAATTATTGGCTAAATGCACTGATCTGTGGCGAGATATCGGTATGAAATCATTCACAAACGATCGGGTTGTTTAATAATTACAAAGTCGTCATGTCTTGAGATTGGTCTTTCTTCCCTGAATAAAAGGAGGTCAGATTGTTATCAAGTTATGAATTTCGATGGGCATCGAAATTACTGAAGCTTGCCTAACTTTTATTCATTTTCATTCTTTTATTTACCCAATCAGCTCCACGACAGTGTGCCTTTAAGCCCCCGACTCAAATGTAACATTTGAGGACGCTCCTGTAATTGTATGTTGTATGGCAATATCGTAAATATTGAAAACAGATATGTAACACATGCACAGTTACAGTTGTTTACGAATTCTGAAGAAAAAATACATGTTATTATCACGTGATCAGTTTTCTTTCATGAATTACTGAACATTAACAAACTAGACAAAGTTATTTGTCAAGCATCCATATTTACAAATGAAGGTACTAGTATATAAGATTTATAAGAAACCAAACCGGTTCGTGAGAAACTCAGTTTTAGAATTTAGATAACCCAGAACATTTAAGAAACTGTTAGTACTAAATTCAAGATCCCTAAGAAATTTTATCATTTTAAGTTATTATCAATCAGAAAGTTGCGCTTCTCGTCAGTCAATTAGGCAATTCCTTTGGCAAAAAAAATGATTTTGCCACAGATGTGAAGGGGCGGGGTTGATTAAAAATAAAGATAAAAATAAAGATAAAAATAAACTTTTGCAACTAAAATCAGATAAAATGTGCTACAAAACTAAGTTTAGTACCGCGGCCGGAGCTTCGTTTCTCATAAAAAAAAATAAACGTGTACACGGAAATAATAATGAGGTAAAATAGTTAGGTATTGATCAATTTAATCATGATTTAATATATTACTTACACGAGTTAAAATGGGTTAACAAATTAATAAACACAGCATTAGTTTGATAACCTTACATAAACATTGGTAAAACAGTTTCTAACTTAAACTCAACATTCGCCATCTCGAACGAATGAGAGTTGTGTATTTCTTATGGGCTTGTGCCGGGGTGACCCAAAACTATCTCTGTTTGCAGGACTGTAGCTTGAAATCCGTGAGGCTAAACATTTAAATTGCACTCAAAATGACTTCCAAAATGTAAACTTAGAGTTTGCGATGTTGTCCTGTCAACTGCGATCATCTCTACCCATCAAAAACTGGAAATTAAAATTGCCCGCATTCGTGAGCTTTCAAGCCAGTTTAAAGGATCGCCATTCATTTCCAGTCCACATTTTGGATGTATTTTGATATCAAAACAATCTGCTTGCTCATTCATCGATTTGGGAGTTTTTATAATGAATTTTTTGAAATTGTAAATTCCCAAGTAAGAAAGTATGTTGCTTTCATGTCAAAAAACATGGACTGGAAATAAATTATGTTTCTTTAAATTAATTTAAAAGCTTATGGATTAGTTATTTTTAGTCTCAAGGATTTCGAGCTACAGCCCTGCAAATGAAGATATTTTGGGTCACCCGTGTATGCTCGTAGAATTTCCCTGCAATAGACAATTCCGCAAAAGATGGCGGAGTGGCGGTGAGGAAATTATTCCCATGATTCATGGTACACTTTTAACGTTTTAGAATTTATTGAATCCTTACAGGAAGATGTCTTGATTGCCTTTTCGTGCAAAAGGCAAGAATGCACGAAAAGAGACAAGACGACATTTCAGCATCGCTTTTCGAATTCTTGGTGCTCAAGCGGGGGCGGCGTTCCATCAAAGTAATTACGTCATACAATTTTGGGGTGACGTCACATTAAGATCTTGATAGATAAAAAAGTATCGATGTTTATGGAAAACATCATTTTTCACAAAATGGAAACATGTTGTCACCATACTACTCTTGAAAGCGAGGAAATAGCTATCATCATTCCTTTTTAAATAGCTATCATCATCTGGTACCCAGGGTAGATGGCATTAGGGTATGTCTGTAACTGTAATTAAAATAAATATGAAACATGGTTTAGCCGGTCAACAAAACAATAAATTGTTGATTAAATATACAATACTATTTATATTCGTGATAAATCGTCAGACTTGAAAAACTAAACCTTGAAGTTAAACCCTGTAATTTGGAACTCTCAAGGGAAACGAACATTTGTTCGGGATAGCAAGTATTCAATATAACCGAAGCTCAATCAACGCTGCAAACTCTCAAGGGGGTATACACAACAGTTTGAGTTAACAGAGAGTTCGATATAGCCCAGTGGCAGGACCACTTGACTTGGATAAGAGGGCGTGTTCTATATTTTGTGGTCTGGGATTTCGATTTCGATAATATATTTTTGGGTATGAAACTTTTCTCAAAAAAGTATAATTTTGGCTCTGAAAATTTAAAAATCTTATATTTTTGGGTAAAATATTAAGAAATAGTACATAAATGTTAATGAAAAGGTGTTATAGCAAAATTGCATCCTAACATACACCATAGTGTTATATTTTTGGGTTTGGGTTTTCGTTCCATTATATTTTTGGGTCAGCTCAAAATTTCCTTGCATACGTCCCCTATCCGAGTTAGATGGTACTGCTCCCCCCCTTGGGTGATATAGCAGGGTTAAACTGTGTTGAAACGGTCAAATATCTCATGCAATGAACCCCGTCAGATCATTGCTAGACTTGCCCAAAGAGGTTAGTCTTGCCCCAAGTCTATCTCTTTTTTAATCCGAGAAATTCTTTTTAAATCCAAGAAAAGGAGCTGAGCAAACTGAGAAACTAACGAAGGAACGAGAAAAGGAGCTGAAACGAATTTTCTTTTCAGTTTCTCCCCAGCCCCCCTTCGTTTCAGCTCCTTTTCTCGTACCTTCGTTAGTTTCTCAGTTTGCTCAGCTCCTTTTCTCGGATTAAAAAATAATTTCTCGGATTAAAAAAGAGATAGA
>JAYJMH010061315.1:0-12181 GCA_036873815.1 Phacellophora camtschatica | reverse complement strand
CCACGAGGCTGTATGTTAGGAAAGGTGCTGTTTGCAATCGAGTCCCAGTACTAGAGACTCCTTCTATAAAACGTTTGTGCTCGGCACTGATAATAAGCAAAAATAGATGGATTATTTATAGTATTTACCGGCCTCCTGAATCCAGTAACATATATTCATTCCTTAGTGATCTTTCAACTACTTTAAACTCTGCTTTAGATAAATATGACAATGTAATAATAATGGGGGATATCAATATTAATACCCTTAACCAGCAAGACACTGGACACAGTAACCTAGTTTCCTTTTATGATGTCTTTGGGTTATCAAATTTAATGACTGCTAAAACATGTTTTACGAAAAACTGCAGTTCGTCCATTGATTTCATCCTTACAAATCGACCGAGATGTTTCCAAAAAATGTCCGTGTTTGAAACGGGCTTAAGTGACTATCGCAGTCTTGTCATAACGGTTATGAAGCCTCATCTTCCTAGACTTAAGCCTAAGGTTATACAATATTGCAGCTACAAAAGGTTTGATGTCGAAAATTTCCTGTCAGATGTAAAGCTGGCAAAATTTGGTTCTCCTGAGGATCCTGAGCAAGCTTATGATAACCTTGTCTGTACTTTTCGAAAATTGGCTGACAAACATGCTCCTCTAAAAACAAAAGTGCAACGAGGAAATAGTGCTCTTTTTATGACACGTGAACTAAAAAAGGGAATCTATACCAGCAAGAGGCTAAAGAAAAAATACAACAAAAATCTTACCAAAGAAAATGAGCCGAGGTCTAAAAGACAAATAAATAATTGTGTTTCCTTAAGGAAGAAGGCAATTAAGCAGCATTTCAAACAAGCAACAGAAAGTGGACTGGTGTCAAATCGTGCTTTCTGGAATCTGCTCAAACCTTTTCTCTCCAACAAAGGAGGTTTAGCTGGTAGTGACATTTCCTAGGTTAAAAATAATGAAATTGTAACCGAAGACAAAGCGCTAACGGAAATCTTTAACGATCATTACATCAACATCGTAGAAAAGTCTAGCGGTGTAAAACCTTGCAACATAGCAGATACGGTTGCAACTGATGGTGATCGGAAGATCATTAGGCTGATTCTCGAACAATTCAAAAACCACCCGAGTGTTTTATCTATCATTCAAAAACAATTTCAATTCGTTTTCTTTTAGCCAAGTACAGGTTTGCCAAGTTAGAGAACAATTAAGGTCCTTGGACGGTAGAAAATCAACGGGTGAAGATCAAATACCACCCAAACTTGTGCTTTTAGCTTCAAACGAGCTTGCGGTCCCTTTAACTGATGCTATTAACAGCAGCATACGCAACTAAAGGTTTCCGAATAATAAAAAACGCTGAATATAAAATAATTAAATAATAAAAAATTCAATGTTTACATAAACGATCTCTTTTTGTTCATCAAACAAGCAAAATTACATAATTATGCCGACGATAACACTCTGGATTATTTTTCCAAGATTTTTCAAATTTGATTGGGGGTACTGGAGGAAGAAGCCGGAGTTGCTTTGAATTGGCTGAAACAAAATAATCAAACGATATCAAATCCAGAAAAGTTTCACGCACTCCTTATTAGAAAGGATCAAGCAAATACCAGTGGACAAGATTTTAACATCCAAGGCAACCTGATAAAGTCTGAATAAACTGTCAAATTACTAGGTATTCAATTAGATTATAAATTAAATTTTGAACCGCATATCTCTCAACTTTGCAGAAAAGCTGCGTCACAGCTTAATGTTTTAAAACGACTCAAAAAATTTATTGCACTTAAAGAAAGGAAAATTTTCTCGTCCAAAGCTTTGTATACTCGAATTTTGATTATTGCCCTCTTGTATGGTATTTCTCATCAGCTAAATCTTTGCAAAAAATTGAAAAGATTCAAGAACGTGCCAGTAGATTTTTATACAATGATCACCATGCATCTTACTTACTTACTTGTGAAATCATAAAGGTGTACAATGTATGTTTCCCGTCTGAGAGTTCTCTGCATTGAGATTTTTAAGACTTTAAAAAATCTAAATCCATCTTCCATGCATGGTATTTTCAAAATTAGATCCTCTACATACCCATCACAAAACCCAAATGATTTACTACATTATAAAACAGATCAAGTCACATTTGGTTCTAATTGCCTACAATCATTGGGACCTCAAATCTAGAATGGACTGCCAACTGGAATAAAATCCGCCGAAAATTTTAGTATTTTCAAATGTATGATAAAAATGTGGAATGGCCCAAACTGTAAATGCAATTCTTGCCAGTATGTCTCCGAAAGTTAGCTTTTGTGTATTCTTATTAGCTAGTAAAACACTGTAAAAATATTTATTCATGTACATTTATTCAATAATAAAATCAATTTATCTATTTAGTTTATTTATCGATTTGAATTAGTTTGTTTGTATATATGAAATTGTGTATATTAAGCTAGATGTACATAATCGATATAAAATAAGTTAACAAAACAAAAAACCTTAAGTGTAATGCGGCCCTGCTTGGAGCAAAGTAAAAATCATCCGTCAGTGACTACCCAAAAAATATTCACACGTTTGCAAAGGTTTCCCTCGAAATCTGGAGGGCTACGAATCGTAAACTGCACTCGAAACAAAGTCCGAGAGGAAAACGTTTGGAATTTGGAATATCATTCAGTCTTCAGAGCCATGTTTAGCTACCAAAAAGTTTCAAAAGTTTGAAGGGCTATTCCTGGTTTAATTCAAACTTATAAAATGAGATTAGAATTTGTGATATCATCCAGTGACATGTAATTATGTTTAACTGTAAAACAATCCGAATTAAAATTACCCTAATATGCCTAACCGTAATCTGCAGCCATCACATATTCTGTTCCATATTTTGATTTTAAAACAACCTGCCTGCTTTAATGCTGAAAAGATTCACAGATCAATTTTTGCTTCTCTCTTGACAATTTGTACTTTGTTCTAAATTCCTTTCTGCTTCATTGCCTTTCAATTCATTAAATAAATGCTTGGACAATGCTAATAGCTTGTGAGAACAAAAATTAAAACTCATAGGGCAAGGTAGGTTATCCTTCTATTTGGCAAATTGATCAATCGAACCCACCATAGTCTTAAGCTGCAAATACACGGGACCACTTCCAATTTTCATTCATTTCACATATTTGGAACATCACCCAAATGAGTACGATTTGGCCTTCCACTTCTAGGAACTCCTAGCCATACCCAAATTGGTCCACCTAGAAAATAGTTCCCTGTGAAACTATTCAGTAAAAGTTCTCGTGTAAACTCGTGGAACGGTTTGAAACAGGTTAGGATAGAAAAGGAGGCTTCTTAGAAACTTTTTGAAGCTGTGTCATAATTGAACGACCATTTTAGGAGCCAAAATTATTTGACAGTATATAAAATTTAATCGTTTTATAGGTCAAAGTTACCTGCAACAAGAGTGGAATCTCCTTATTCGACCAACTAAATATTTTCTTCTCTACTTTTCTACCTTTTTCAGCAATTTCAAATAGAGAATATACTAGCGATAAAAATCTTTAGTGGAGTTCAGCTCTTGAAAATATTCCTCAACTTTTTGCAACGCCACTGTACTTTACTGTGGCAGGTCTTGCCTCTGAAAACCTGCCCTTGTCATACTGTACAACGCCGTCGGAAGCTGGTCCAGATAAGGGGCTCATTATTCTCAGAACAGTAGAGAACAAAGGTTTAATTAATTGTTAGGATTAAGAGGACAAATACGTCGGTGTCTTTCGATACTACATGTCATTGGTATTCTCAAGAGATTGCATAATCCTTCCCAGCAACTAGGGCCCGATGTAGCCAGAGCTTGGTTTCTAATAAAATAAAACCCGTATATCTGTGGTACAGTACTGTGAATTCCCAGTTTCGGTTAAAGCTCCGAAGTAAATTCGTTATTCGTCCAAAAGAAACACATCCGTTTTAAAGAAAATTATTCATAAACGTGGATAACATTTTAAATTTAATTTTCTGTTGTGAGCATGTCATTTGAGAGTTGAGCAACATCTTTCTTTATGAGCGATGTCATGCGAACAGCTCCGATATTTTCCTGAAAAGAAACCAACAAAATATATAAAATATAATTAACGTATATATAATCATAAAAACTCACATTCCACATACAACGTAGTAATCTGCTTAAGCGATGTTCCAAAATCTGTATTTCCAGTGCAATTTATACTTTTTTGGTCCATTGACATGTTTGGCTGTGTGATATTGAAAATCCCAGTTGAGATAAAATAATAGCCATCAGTTCGAACAGTTTCATTTGAAATTCCAGTGATTTCTGACGGATATGTCCATACAATAGTAGACCTTGGTCTGCTCTTTATATCGCACATGATTGTCTTGTATGTGCCCTCTCTGGCAGTGACTGATGAATTTAATGGATTCGGGCCAATGACAGGAATCGCTTCAAAAATATTTAGATGATTTAGTTAAAATTAAATTTACAAAAATCAGAGCATTTGAACATTATCATCTAATGTCTTCTAATTGAATGACTTTAGTCGAAATACTATTGGCACCATCCCGGTACGATTTAAAAATGAGAAAGCTACAGTGACAGAAAGATCAGTTAAACCATAAAAATTTCATAGATTAATAACAAACGCTTTGCTACTAAAAATTCACAAAAATGTCGTGTAAAAAGTTGATTGTTTAACCTAACAATAACATTAAGTGATGGTTTGCTTAACTGAAAAAAAGAATCTGCTTTCAATATATTTAATAAAGTCAAGCCACCAATACTTCTAACAACAATGTTGATTTAAAACAATTCATTAATTAAACATTTGTTCTCTATTACTCCGAGAGCAATATGCACCCACTATTTCCAACAACTTCAGACGGAACTGATATGTTATTTCTTCAAACTATAACTTTTCCATTCTGCTTTTAGCATCTTCAGGAAAAAATAACAAATTCATTGTTATCCTCCAGTTACCTATAATACTCATATATAATATTCTTTAATCCAATTTATAACCTATAATTATAAATATTCTCTCTTCATTAAAACCACAAAAAAAAAAGACTTTTCGCATATAACCTGTCATTTTCCGGCGATTCATCAAAATTATCAACATACTGTTCAATGTATACACATACCATAAACATTCTTCAGCTGGACTTCTTGGCTTTTTACTAGTGTTGTAGGATCAGTATATACCCTGCACAAAAATATGTCCTTTTCGTCGCTGAATGAAATATTGGATAAGGTAATGATGTTTTTTTTTACAGAAATTCGTTCAGAATAGTGATGGGCTGAGGAAGCTACATAAAATGATCCAGGTGACCTCCAATATATTGCAATGTCAGTGAGCGTAAGTCCTGTTTTATAACCGCAATCAATGTTAGACGAACCAGCAGGAAGGTTTGTTGTATCAAGAGTAAAAGTTAGATTTCCACCAACTGCAACATTGATATCAGAAAGTGTCGCAGTGAAAGCAGAGCATAACTGAACTGAAAATAAAATAAAATAATGATTTTAGCTGCGTTGATTCACTTTGAAAGCCATTGTGATTGCATCCAATGCATGTATGTTTGTATATAGGACATCATGAATATATGATATATTAATGATATAGAGCAGCATCACCATAAAAGTCTTAAAATACCTTGTTAAACTACAGATTCAATATGTTTATGAATATGTTTACAAATAGAATGTTATAATCACACAAAAAGAGACGGCAAGGCGTTAGCAAGCGTTATGGAAAATTCTGGTCAAACAAATCTCAGAAACCATTTATATTTCAATCACATACAAAAATTGTATGACGAAATAACATATCAAGCTATATTTTAGATCTGCGCCACATTAATTTTTTTATTTTTCTCCTTTTCCTTTCAGGGAGCACAACTATGGGGGCATCAAGAATCCGAATCCCTGCTCTTTTTTAACAGAGCAAAACAAGCCTTTTCCAATGAAATTACAAAGTTTGTGTTTTGGAAGTTTTCAAAGCAAGTACAGGAATTTTGCTCTTTTAAATTAGCAAAATCCTATTGTAAACTTTCTGGTAGCACCCTTAACTCTATCCATTATTTTTCATTCCGTTTTTCAATTTCGTTTCTTCTCCTCTTGTTCAATTTCGTTTCTTCTCCTCTTGTTTCTGAACGGTAGCTTTCTTGGTGGCAATGTCCAGTGCCGCCCGGCACGGACCATGGTACAGGGCTCGTGAAATGGAGCGGGAGGTGGGGGTTCAGGGGCAAAGACCCGAATTTTTTTAGGACCACGCTATTTTTTCTTCCCAAAAACGCTCCTGTTGGGGAAAACGCGCCATTCTCTAATTTGAGCATTTATACTGCTAAATTGTGAAATTCTAGTCTACAAGTAGTTAAAAATATCCTTGTTCAAGAAAACAGTTTCAAAAGAAGGACAAACATTCTACTACTGAATCATAAATAGTCACCATAAAATAACCTTTTTATTGTCATTCATTACGAAAAAGTTAAGTCATTCAGTTAAGCTTCACTTCTATTTCATTAAAAAGAAATTCGAGAAATGCTAAAATAAAACTTTGCAGAAGTCCACTTTCTTTGCAAGACCACTTTCTATGCTCGGCACTGTCAAATCATCCAGCCTTTCCTGGGCCATGGTACTTCGCAAAAAGCTTTCAATCAATTTTAGCTTGCTGAAAGATCGTTCTGCCGAGGCTACTGTAACAGGCATTGTGCAGAAAATCCTCAAAGCAACAGGTGGATTTTCGAAAGTTTCATCCAGTTTGAATATTGTTATAGGAATAAAGGGTACATAATTTCTATAATTTGTTGGGCCCCTGTCAGAGGCCTAATAGGTTTTCTATGAATTACCTAATCCCTACAATTTTATCTAATCACCCCCCCCCCCTCTCGGCGGCCCTGGCATTGTCACAGGCACTGAAGCGTTTTTTCAAGTCCTGTAACGGATTTTCTTTGTTGAAAACGAAAAAACCCTTACTCTTCAAAAACACAGGAATTTAGGAAAGAAAAACATAATTGAAAATTATTGATGTATATACAAATTCGCAAGAGGAAATAAAGTCAAAAAGTGGAATGGCTGCCTCTTAAAAGCTTCCAATCGTTTTGAGTTTACTATAAAATCCAACTAATCCCATTTAACTACTGCTAACACGGTTAAGACAAGTGTTGCCATGTCAGGAGGGCACCCTTGTGCGGTGGAGTAATTTGTATGTGCTGATGGAAACTCCCAGGGGGGTACTCCGTCCAATTAGCAAGAGGGCAATGCCAAAAAATCAAAAAGAAAAAATATTGAAAAAAATTCGAATGAAAAAAATAATATTTTTGCATATTTTTTTACCAAAATATAATTAAAATATAATTATTAAAAGGCATTTTTACTGAAAATCATGGTCATGCTTAGAGAATTTACTGCTTTCAAATCCATCCTCGTCGGCGTGCCCCCGGGATAGAAATTATACTTAAATATCAAAATTTGTTGTCAGATTTTTTTGATTGCTCAAAATTAAAAATATGCTATGATAGCCAATCTTGTGATCTTACATTTCAAATTGAGAAAATTGTGTTTATTTTTTTTGCCTTTTTTCCGAATAAATTTTTTCGATAAATTTCCGACTTTTTAGTAGAGCAATTGGAGTCAAATAAGAAAGTTGGAGCTGAGAAATGTTGGAGAGCCTTGCTCCGCTATCTCCAAGTTTTTTACCTGGCGGTTATAAATTTGGTCCCCTTTTATGGCCACCTTACAACTATACTTCTGAATGGTTCGAGGATGGCAATTTCGAAAAGAAATAGAGTGGCACTGCATACGTTTCTTAATTATGGAAAATCTGATATTACTGGGCACAAAACAGAACTCGGAAGGTCAAAGTTGCAATTATTATCATTTGAACAAAAAGACTTTGGTGCACTATAAGTCCCAACTTCGAAAAAAAAACTTATAAGTTATAACTTGTACTCTTGAGAATACGCTGGCTTTTAAGTGTTTTCTGTGGTGCCGTTAATATAAATCTATATACAGTCGGAAATAACACAAGTTCGTATTCATAACAAGATTGTTCATAACTTATAAAATCATAGCTCTTGAAAAACACTTACAACTTATGACTCAACTCTTGAAGGCTAATTGCATGCGGCAGTATACAACACAATTTTTTATTTTACAATTATTATCATTTAAACAAAATAATGATTATCACATTAACTTGTGTGCATTTATTTTCTATCGCCATCTTACCAGTTAGCAAGTAAATGTACCAAATATTTGGCAAACTACACACTTTTCAAATTGTAGAACAATTACAAGTCACTATTTGTCAATTTACCTATAACTGAACCACACACATCAGAGATATAATGTGTATGATTCAACTCAACTCGCACAGCATTTTGCTCAAGAAATAGACTGACTGTTGTTGAGTGATATTTTCCCAAAGATCATAAAAAATCTTCGAATGTAGATTATTTTGCTTACAATAATCATTACTTTTGCTTACAATCACTATACTTTTTCATGAACAAAGACTTTAATTTTCAAGATCTCATCTTCAAAATCTTACCACCACAGCAGCACAATACAACAGCCAGTGATACTAATCTCATCATTGTCATTTTCATCAGTCAGTTATGTTCAATCAGTTTTCTGCTGCATCAATCATTCAGATATTACTAAAATGTAGAAAGAGGATAAAACGTATATAATACATTTGATGTGCATATATATGATAGATACATATATCAAAAAAGAGGTTTCCTCTTTGATCACTGAATATAAAATCAAAGGATTGGTGGATTAAAAAGGTTTAAACTTTGTTCCATAGCTAAAACATTAACTTGGAAATCTCATATATTTTAGGATTTTTCTTGTACAATAGATAAAGCTCACATATTTACAAAAAATTGAATTTTAACCATGAAACAATGAAAATAATAGATGCATATAGATGCATCACAGTATCACAAGAAATAAGATTCATGCTCCTAAGCCATGAAAAACTTCAGTGTTTGTCATTTGGTTCAATTATTCAAAACAAAGATGGCTAAGGATTACTACATTTTGTTCCTTTTCTTGTACATTTCACTACAGTCATTTTCTATTAAGTTCATAATCTTAACATATTTTAATTGAAATATCTAAGTTCGTGTTTACGCTATAAAACAATGTTAAAATAACTTCAATTAGTCAACAACTTGATTTTATATAAGCTTTTGAAGAAGGAAAACTCTTTGTGGGTCACCAGGTATGCAGGCTTATATGTCAAATTTTAATGCCATACTCACAAGTATGGTTTTGGGTGTACTGTGGCAACCCCAACAAGGCTAAGTGTTTGCAGAGTCATTGTGCAGGAGCCTTGACTTTCACATTTCTATTTTATTTGATAAAGCAGGCTTCAACTTAAAGATTGACACCTTTCTTGCCAAAATCAGGTGAGAAATCACTAAGTTATGCATATGCATAATGGAAATCAAATATAGGGTATCTTCAAAACCAGCAAATGATATTTCTAGACTAATTGCTGAAAATTTGGTTTTATACCATACAGGCTTTGAAATGAACATATAAACACAATACATCAATAACAAAGAACACAAGATGATACTTTGAAAATGATGTTGGTAGTTGAATGTAATAGAACTAAAAACAGGTAAGCAGGTAAAAGATCATTGTTTGAAAAGGGAAAATAGGTGCACAAAGTTCTTTCATCTTGTAATAACCAAGTGAGCAAGGGTCTTTTGCGTGTTTGTTGAGTTCCATTACCATTAACTACCAATAATAATAAGTCTAAACCTATCATCTTGTCTCATGTCTAATTAATCAATGACATTTAAATGTTTATTTTAAAGATTATATGGCATAGAAACCAAATTTTCAGCAATTAGACCAGTCCTGGCCATAAAAATTTTAGCAGGCAGGGAGTTAAATTGCCATCCTCATTGGTGTCAGGCGGGCAATTGTTAACACACCTATACACTGTAGAAACATTTTGGAAAGCAATGGAACATACTGTATTTGAAAATGAACCACAAGTTTAACAAAACAAAAAGATTAAAAATGAGTGAGAGGGTTTTAGGAGAGAAAAAACAACTATAATTGCAATGGAATGAAACAAAACTGACAGACAACAATTAACAATATCTAAAATAATAACAAAATTTTGACTACAAAATTGTTCTTTATAGGTATATATATAACATCAAATGTAAATTTGGGCGTTTTAGTATGCTCTCTATCAAAATATACTTCCACATCAGTTGAATAATTATAGTTGAATAAAACAAATATTTATACAGGATGTACACTTCAACAAGTTAAAAAAAACTGCTGTTATCAATGTGTGTCCTGTGCCCTATGCCTTAAATTTACAATTAAAAATGAATCTCATGAAAGTAATACTATAGATATATAGAAAGCAGATCTAACTATTTACATTCAAAGTCCGGATATAATTACCAAATAAATGTCATTCGCATCCATAAACATAAATGATTTTCGTGCGTACTCAGTCTTGATCCTTGGAAGTAATAATGTGTGCTTGTTGCTTTGTGTCTGCTTTTCATGACCCAGCAACGTGAAATGATTCTGTAACTTTTCACATGTTTCCTTGTCTAGACATTTTCTTAGACCCTTTAAAAAATTGTTTTTATGATGTCATAATGACGTTATTGGCTTAATTACCTTCAAAATTAGCACACTGTTCTCATCTTATCTTATATATCATGTTGTGTTGTAAAGATATGGTTCCCCAATGGAATTGGTTGGGCCCAGTCACCTTCCCAGCCAGTCACATGCCAAGCCACGAGTTCTTTTACAACACATGATCTTAAGTTTTAGTTAGTCGAGTTGAAAGTTTAAGTGAAGGTGAATAGTCAAATGCTCAGGCATGATTACTTAATTTATATTATTGTTATGTTCTCCCTGTCTGACTTTGCTCAAAAAAGCCCAGTCCAGGTTAAGGAGGGGCTTGAATAAAATCTTCTTACTCTGGAGAAGATGACTTCTGTACAAATTTAACTTATTTACTCCCTTTTTGGTGTTATTTACTTTTTTCCCTCGGCACCCCCTACCTGGCTTCAAAAGCTCATTTTTTATTTCTTCACCTCTTATAAAAGGCGACCATTGCATAATAATTACAGTGAACTGAGAAAAATAATGCGAAAAAAAATTACATCACGTCTTGGAGTATTGTTTCATTTAAAGATCAGCGCTGAAATATTGTTATCTTGCAACAAATCTGAACAATAGGAAACGTTAATTTGTCTCAAGTAAACTATCAAGCCTTTTTCAAGGCTCCAATTAGTAAGTGGATTGCTGAGCAGCACCCGGCCGAGCTCATTTCAAAGATTGGCCTTTCTGTCCCAGAATCAAGAACGCAAACCCACAATAGAATTTCCGGGCGCAGTTAAGCTAGCTGTTCTTGTAAAGAAAAGTGCCAGTTGCATGCTCGATTGGTGTCCATCTCCAAGAGTGTGGGATGCTGCATAAAGCGGCGGGGGCAGGAAACTTAGAAAGGGCACACAAGGGGTGTCGATGTCCGCAAGTCTAATTCTTTTTAATACAAATTGATATTCGAATTTATTCAGAGCATCAAAAGGAAAATATATTTTTCAGACAGGGCACTTTGCTGTCCCCGCGCTGCCCCCGTAGCTCCGGCCCCAATGTCCATCTCTACTATATCTATACATTTGTTAAATCTTTTAAGCCTTGTTTAGTTGCTTTAACACATGTATTCTTTTATTCTAATATTTATTCAATTGTATTTGTTGTAATCCAATTAATTTGTAAAATTGCACATTTATTGCATGCCCCCTGTAAATTAGTTTTTAACTGAGGGGCTACTATGCACATTCCAGGCAGAATGCATGACCGCGTCTTGATAATAATTTTAACCAAGTTCTATTTGATAGGCTGAACACAAACACTAAAGAAAGAATTGGAAGCAGCATGTGTGCGACATGTGACTATTTCCCTGTATCATTTTGTAAGTAGAACTCACACTAGAACTTCGCTCTGGCAGTGATTCGAATTTCATTCCGAAAGAGAGGGCTAAACCAATTTCTACTCTTTTAGATTTCGTTATCTACAAATCCTCTGCAATATAAAATTAACTTTTCTTTTTCTTTTTAACTAATTGTTGCCCCGCTTTCGCAGGACCTTCGAAAAATTGCCTATAGGCTCATTTCATTGCCCTCCTCCACGGAAATCTTTAGTAAAAGGCGAAAGATTTTTT